>KZ451982.1:2036393-2087908 GCA_002786265.1 Apostasia shenzhenica
TTAGAAGATCTTTTTGATGGAAATTTTTGTCAACAATTTAGAACCAATGTAGCCAGTGAAAAGATTCATAAAATACTAATAAACAAAGGACCTCTAACCCTACAAGCAATTTATATAAAAAAAAGGATAATTATTTATATGCTAGACAATTTAGTTTTATTTATGCTTTACCTATCCATTCTTAGCTAATTATGCTATGTACATTCAAAATATTATAAAATCTTACATACACACATTTTAACTTATTTTTATTATAACAAGTAATCATAATTTTTCAATAACCTAATTATAGTTAGATTACAAAAAATCTGAGTCGTTCATCATATTATTTTAAGGATATTTAAATATATTTTGAGTGAAAATCCTAAAACCTTAATGTTTAGGTGGAAAAAAACATCCGCGACGTGAATTGATTTTAGGATAAATCAGCGTTTTAGTGTAGTATTGAGAAAGAGAAAAATATGTACCATTAAGAATAAAAATATAATTTTAATGATTTACTAACAGAATATTTTTTTTTCAAATAAATTTTGATTAAGTTTTAACTCAAATGTGTGTATATAAGATTTTGTAATGTTTTGAGTATGCATAGCGTAATTAACTAAGAATGGATGGGCAAGGCATAAATAAAACTAAATTATGTAGCATATAGTTAATTATCAAAAAAAAATATACAATTAATCTAATAGTTTTACATGTCATCAATCACGACCATTTAAGTTTTAAATATAAGATACATGACAAAAAATTAATTTTAAAATATCGATTGTTTCTTTTTCTTAATTCAAGATTGGCCAGAGTTTTATTAAAATAATGCAGTACCCAAACTACACATTATTTTGGGATTGCACAATGATCAATGGCACTACACTTGCCATCTAATAACTTAAATTATCACGCCAAGGAAAAAAATGCTTTGAAAAAATTATATTAATCTTCGTGATCGTCTTATACGCTTAGAACGCCAATTATATTTGGAAGCCAAAGTACTAATTAGTTGGATTCCATGATATATAATTTATTGTATCCACGCAGGTTACCCATCATCTTAATTATTTCACAAGTACCACGAGTCTCCAATGAGTATTTGATATTTGCAATAAGAAAATTCCGATAGAACGAACTTCCAAAGAAAAATCATTTCACATTTATCTCGAGAATAGACAATTCGTCATTATCACCTACTCCCCTTTCTACAACGATTATTGGAGCATGATAAATGTTAGCGTATCAGCAAGTAAATATCTTAACGGTAACCCAATGCCACCTCGGAAGGGATGACAACAATATTCTTCTCGCCTATAAAATTGGATACTTCCCACAAAAAGGAAGTTCGATCGAATTTTACAAAAAGCTCGCTCCTATCTCTTATTCAATACGCTTATTTATTTGGACAATATGTAAGAACTATTTATTCAAATAATACAACTTGTATTGAAGGCACATAGCTACTGAACAACCGAGCTGTCAATTCTTCTTCCAAAAATTGTAAGTAAGATTTACCTCTAATAAAACTTCTCGAGTATTAACTAGTGGTAAGAGTTTGGCTCGAAGATCAATAGTTGTTCAATGTTTAGATTGATATTTAGCTGAATCAAGCTCGTCTTGAGTTATTGAGCTGAGTGACAAGCCATGGTCGGATCAGATCAAATTGGCTCGGTCTCTATTTTTTTAAATATTAATAATATATTCAATCATTTATTGTAATTATTTATTAATTGTGTATACTTTATGCTAATTGTGGTTAGGATATTTATTAGGTGATTTAGTAAGCATAATTAATTTAATTTAAAATTCTAACGTTTTTTTTTTAAATTCACTTCTTGTAGGATTTGGGTTGGCATGATTAAAGCTCTGAGTCAACTCGAACTCAAAATTAAATTGATAAGAGTCGAGTTTGAGCCATGTCTGGCTCTACTCAAACTCGAATCATTCTCACTTAGCTTTAACAATTGATACTATGCTTGCCAACCTTTATGTAGAATACAAATGATACATTAAAAGATATTATTATTCTTTTAGGAGATATTTACACCCAGTCTCTAAGTTTACCACTAATTAATGCACAGTTTTACTTTTTTAAAATTTAACATCAGGATCCCTAATTTTTAATAAATTATCAAATAGGTATTTTTATTTTTTTTATTATTAAAAATATTTTTAAATTACCATTATACCCTCCCCTCTCTCCTCTCGACAACTGCGCACGCGTGACGCGTGGCCGCGCTTGTACGCCGGGATCGAGAGGTGAGAGAGGGGGAGGCCTCTCTCTCTCCTGTTAATCCCAGCACACGCTTGTGTGCCTGGATCGAGAGGAAAGAGAGAGACCCCTCCCCTCTCTCCTCCCAATCTAGCCCACGCGCGCGGTTGCGCGACCCGCCTACGGCCGCTCGGCCCCTTGCGTGTGCTGGATCTAGAAGAGGGAAATAGAGGAGTGGTATAATAGTGATTTTAAAATATTTTTAATAAAAAAAAAAAAAAAAACTCATTCGATATTTCTTAAAAATTAGAAACCGATGTTATAATTTTAAAAATATGGACTTGTATGTTAATTAGCTTTAAACTCGGTGACTTTGGTATAATTATCCCTTCTTTTATTTATAAACATAAAATTATTTATGAATATAACTGCCGGCGCTGACAATATCGAAGAAGTCATATATTTATCATTACCAGGTTGGTCAAACAAAGATTTAAATAAATACGAACTTCAAAAAAAAATTATCAAAAAAAAAGGAAATAAAATAGAAGAATTATGTACTTAATATTATATTTATCATTACCAGCGTGGTCAAACAAAGATTTAAAAAAAATACGAACTTCAAAAAAAAAAAAGTATAAAAAAAAAAGGAAATAAAATAGAAGAATTATGTACGTAATATTATATTTAATTAATATTACATATTTTGCATTAAATTTTTAAAAATAATAAAATTTATAAATATCTCCAATTACAAATCATATTATATTTTATACTCTTTGATTGCTTTTATTTAAAATTTTAATTGAAACAGAATATTTTATTTGTACACTCTATACAATTTCTATTAGAGGAGAATATATTTTTTTTTTTTTGATAGGATTAGAGGAGGATATTTTTTTTTTTTTTTTTTTTGAGGACAGAGGAGGATATCTCATCTCTTGTAATAAAGTAGATTTTTATGAAATAAGATTGTTCAGTTTAACTTTTGCTGATTTTTTTTTTGTCAATTAATCAAATTGATGATTAAATATTATTATTATTTCAAATGACCTTATCTTTATTTTATTTAAATTAATGATTAAATTTTAAACTTTTTAACAATGGTTAAAATAAAGGGACAAAATTAAGAGAGCATTTGATTTAATATTATCTTGACGTTATGCTATATTATTTTGAGAAAATAATTGTTTAGTTTAATGACATGTATAAATAATTTTTTATAAAATTATAAAATTATTAGTAAAAATACATCTAGATGTCATGGCATCTAGATTATATAACATAACACCAAGATAACAACGAATCAAACGACTCTTAAGTTAAATACTGTGATGCCAGCATTGTGTAAAATGTAATTATTAATTGAATTAATTTCTTACTAGGTTTCATAATTTTTAAATTTTGTTGTAATTTTTTAATATTTATTAAACATAGTATTATATATATATATATATATGTAACTCAGTAAAAATAAACTAAAATGGTTTATAGCTGATAGAGAACATGTGCCTTTTAGGCCCAGAAAGTCCCCAGCAGCATGGTAATTAGATTAGTGCAAGATGCTCTATCAGCTATAAACCATTTAATAAATGAGTATGTTTGCGAGTCGACCTGACCCATTTATAGAGTATTTTTTGATAAATGTCTAACCTAAAGTTTACTCGACCAGATTATACCTAACCGGAATCTGACTCGTTTAATAAATGGGTCAAAAATTATTACCCATATCTGAAATTTATGAGTCAAGTTTGGATCGAATTCACGGGTCGAATCATATATTGCCACCTCTGCAACTGAACCATCAGTCAAACCGGCCAGTCTACGCCATCTAATTCGCTGCACGCCACGTTCAAACTAGAAAACTCCATAATATTCCTTGCCGGCCCACCACGGGTGACGGGACCAAGCGCGTGGGGGTGAATATCCGGTTAATCCTTAGAATATTTTTTTGGATAAAATAAATATAATATTTAAACAAAACATTATTATTATTATTTTTGATAAATTAAACAAAACATTATTTGAAGATCATTTTACAGTAAATGAAATAAACATTTTTTTTTACAAATTAATTTAAGAAATTGATAATTATCTTGATCCCCCGCCCCATTTTTTGCAGTAAAAAATTTCATAGAGGTAAATTATTACACCACCAAATTTACAAGTATAACAGCATTTGGAGCTATTGATTTAGTATAGGTACTACATTAAACGCATTTAGCGCTATGCATTCTGCAATATGCATCCGAAAACTTTCATAAATCCTTCTTGTTGGGGCAACCAGAACAATTCCAAGCTCATCTCTAATGATTACTCCAACCTTTGTTAAATTGAGCTTCTGTCTTTTCGTCGCATCTATATTTGCTTTTACCAAGCCTTCAAATGACGCTTTTTTGATTATGGTTGGCTTTGCTGGTGGCGGGAGGCTTCCTCCATCCACTTTGCTGCACATGAGATAGTCAGCCAAGATTCTATTTGCCCTATCAGGTGTCCAGGCTCTAATAGTTGAATACCTTTAAAGACTATTGGTTGTGATCACCATCTCCTTTAGGGTGCATTGTACTGCAATATGGTAGCACAAGCATGCTAGATATCCAGTTTTGTTGACTTCAAGTACTGTCAAAACAATGATGACCTTCAAATCTTTTTAGCCAACTGATATTGCCAAAGGTTATCGGTTGAGCCAAATTCATCTTCCTCACAAAGAGGATAGATTGTGGTGACCGCATATATGGCCTCAATAGAATATTGTTCTCCTCATTTAAGCTTAATCGTCCTCTGGGTCCAACCTAGGCGAACTTGATTTCACCCTATATTTTCCTTTCTTGTCAAAATGCCAAATTGGCCTAACGCTTAGTATCTCGATCCTAATAGGATTTTTGTCGAAAGCTAATAATCAATAATAAAAAGTGTTTCTTCCATCATCCTTCAGTTCTATTTTCCCATCTCATTTATAAGATCAGCCTTAGCATGGGCAATAGCCGGCAGGGCACTCATTATGGCTTTGAAAGTGCTTGGCCTAGGAAGCTAAGGATCACCAAAGATCTTAATTGTTTCTCGATTTGGTCCTCCACCTAAGACCTTAGTTAAGAAGACTTAGCTCTAAGAGAAGGCTTCATCATATATATGCACGATATTTGGCCTTTTATGATGCGAGCCAATAAAGAGCTTGTATGAGTGAATCGGAATCGCCTAAATAAGAAGTGGTTCCTAGCAGATTTTTAAGTGGAATGACACATGAATGAATTATCTGATATCAAAAAGAGAAGAGAGATCCTAAATTACATAATCTTTTAGGAAATACTCAAATCATGCAGTTTTAATAAGCTAAAGCAGACAATACCTTTATATTTGAATCACAAGATATTACAATCCTAGTATAAAAGTACTTTGCTTTTCACAAATAATCGCAGGAAAAATGTTTTTTAATCTGTTGTTGATAACTTGAGATTATAATATAGATCACATTACATGAGCTAACTAATAAGGTAAAAATATGCAACAAAATTTTGGTCTATTGGTTAAAATTGATATCCTGCGGTACTGTTAAATATAATTAAATGAAAAAAAGAAAAACAGATAATAGAAAAGCACAGGTTGTCAATAAAAAAAAAAAGAACAAGTTGGCAGTAGCTAGCTAATTAACAAATTCCATCTAATCTTTTGAAATTACTTTCCGGAAAAAGTGTTAATATGAATCGAAGATCAAAATTGATTGAAAATTAAATTAATTTTAAATTGATCGAAATTGATTCAATCTAAAGGAGCCGACGGAGCCAAGAGTTCGGCTCGGTAATGATTTTGAGTTGATTTTGAGCCGTGGTAAGCTAGGCTCGATCCAGCTTGAAATTGGCTTTAATTAAAATATATTTTATATTATAATATATATAATATTAAATATAATATATATATATATATATGTTATAATATATACATTATAAACTAAGCCTATCTCTAACCGGATCGAATCGAGCTCACCTGGCTCGATATTAGCTCAAAAAAAGAGATCTGATCTATTTTCGAGCCGTGGTAGGCCTTAGAAATTTAAATGGAGATAATATATAAATAAGTTTAGTAATTAAAAAAACTGTCCAACATTGAGTTCTTTAACTAATGACAAAGTTTAAAGACTAATTTGATTGCTTTAAAAAATAGAGGGACTGATTAGCAAGAAGTCTAAACTTAAGGAATCTAATTGCGATTAACCCTAATTATTAACGCAAACTTCCATGTCATATACTCAAATTTACCATTTTGGTAACACAATGAACTGTTACATATGATTTGAAGAAGATTGAAGTTCTCTTTCCCCCAGTTTTTTCTCATTTGGGAGATTCGAACAGGAAGTTGAGAGTTCAGTTTCGCCACCGCCGCTCTCCACCGCCGCCGGCAGCTCGGTTGACCGGAACCTGGCGTATATATCCCCCCTGTAAAACTTCCGGGTCCTGAAGACCAAGACCAGGGAGATGACCGCCCCAATCACGGTGACGGCGACGATAATGAGGAAGGATTCCCTGAAGCAGTTTACCCCAATACAAGTCAGGTCTTTGCCGCCGGATCTCGCCGGAGATGAGTGGCCGGCGTTCTGCCTCTCAGCCTCTCGGTCGTAAAGATGGCCTGTGACGATGACGTTGAGTATGTAGGAGCCGATGGGGCTTGCGACGCCGCCGAAGTTGTACAGGGTGGAGTAGTACTTGAGGCCGAAGATCTCAGAGATGATGGCGAAGAGCAGCGGCCACTGAGCTCCGAAACAGAAGCCGATGATCACGGAGGCGACGTAAAGGGAGTTGGGCACGCCGAAGGCGATGAGAAGATGGCCGACGCAGGCGAGGAGGAGGACGAAGGTGAGCATCAGGGGGCGGGGGAGCTTGTACCTGGAGATCAAGATCTCCGACGAGTAGCCGGAGGCGAGGCGGCCCATGGCGTTCCAGATGCTGATGAGGGAGACGAAGGTGTTGATGCTGCGGGAAGGGTAGCCGAGTGACTGGCCGATCTGGCCCATGTTGTCGATCGCCGTCAAGGTGCCGCCGACGCCGCAGATGCTCGCGAGGAAGAGGACGATCATGTCGATGCTGACGAGGGCTTGGAGGATGGAGTAGTCCTCTCCCCTCGCTGGCGGCCGGAAGATTTCCGCCAGGCAGGAAGCAGTCGCCGATTTGGGTTCCTTCTCTCCGGTGGAATATTCCTGTGAGTGTTTGTCGCCGGAGCTGTTGATGGCCAAGGCAACCGGAGCCTTCGGCGGCTTCGATTCGGAGTCCTCATTGCCCTCCTTCTTGATTCGTAGCTCCTCCCAGACGACAACGGTGATGGGAAGGAAGAGGAGGAAGATGATGAATGTGCCGTTGGCAATTTGCTCCGGCCGGGAGAAGGTAATCAGCTTATCTACGATGATGACGACCATGAGGTAGGTGCCGTTCGCGACGGCAAGGTAGATGAAGTAGTAGAACGGCTTAGAGGCGGTGGCGGAGGCTCCGGTAGCTGGCATGATGCGGATGGTGTAGACGAAGAAGATGGAGATGGCGGCTGGCAGCCAGGCTATGAGGAGGACGAGGGATTTAGAGTCTTCGCCGTAGACGGCGGAGTAGATCTGTGTGTAGATGGCGCCGCTGAGGCCGACGAAGCACTTGAGGAGGCCAAGGACTACGCCGCGGCTCTCCGGGAAGTTCTTGACGCATGTGACGAGGGCGCCGGTGTTGGCGAAGGTCTGCGAATTGGCACCGACGCAGATGAAGACGCACATCTGCCAAACCGCCGGCCGGGCGATGCGGCCGGTGATGGCTAGGAAGATCATGAGGTAGCCGAACAGATTCATTCCGGCGCCCATGAGGAGGACGACCCACGGCGGCGCGACCTCGTTGATGAGGCCGGAGACGATGCCGACGTTGGAACCGAGGTCCTTGAAGAAGCTCATGGTGTTGAGGGTCTTCTGGTTGTAGCCCAACGAGGATTTGATGTCGCCGGAGTAGATGCTGAAGATGTAGGTGGCGCCGGCGCCCGCCATGATCAGGAGGCAGGCGTAGACCATGAACCACCGCCCTTTCACCACCCGGATGGCCAGCCGGGCGCGGCTTATCGCCGCCGAAGCTCCTTCGCCGCCGCCGGAGAAGACCATCTCTCTCTCTCTCTCTCTCTCTTTCTCTCTCTCTCGGCGCTCTAGTTAAGATGAGAGTTAATAGGGGGGATGATGATGGTATTTTGAGAGCGCAAGGCCAGTGAGGTGCTTGGAGTTTGACTTCAGCAGACTTACAACGGTAACTTAAAAATTGGTTAATTTTTTAAATAAAACAATTAATTTTTTCCCCCTTTCAGACTTTCAGTCCTCATAATTATTGTTGGTTAAATTACAACAGAGTCCTTTAGATTTGGAGGTCCTTTTATATTAGCTCAGATAAATTTCTTTGCTCATCCGTACGGTAACTGAATCTTGAGAGTAGCAGTGTGGCTATGTTTAAAAAATGAGTAATTCCGCTCACCCTTTTGTGGTAGGCTCCTAGTTTCACACAAACTCATTAGAACAAAAATATATCATCCTTATATCTCGTATCTAAAATATTTTTACACTAATTATTTCTTACAAATTCCCTTAAATTTGACCCTTTAAATTATTTTTTTAAAAAATTTAAAAATATATATTTAAATATAAAAATATTATTATTGATTAATATATACAAAAAATAAAAAAGTTGATGTTAAAATGGCAATGTGAAATACTTAAACATGTTTATAAAGTTTAAATATATACTTTTAATTTTTTAAAATAATAATTTGACCGTAAACTTAACAAAATTTGTTAAAAATGTTCCTCAAGGAAAAATTTTTGTGCAAGAGACTCAAATAACAAGTTTTTATTTTTATGAACTTATATAGAATATGTCTTCTATCTTAAGAACATAAATGAAGTTAATTTTAAAAAATGAGACAAAAAAATTAATTAAATATATTGATTAACTTCAATTATATAAAAATATTAGAGAAATAACTATGATCTGAAAAATATCAATAAAGTCAAAATATAGTAAGCTCTCAAAGAAATATCAGTTAAGTCAATATATATATTAAGCAGTTAAAAATGAGTATATGAATGGAGAATTATACACCGATATGAACATGGAGCTAAATAGCAACCCAAACAAGTTTGTTGAAGTTGAACGAGAATTTAATCAGTAGCTCACATAGAATCTCAAATATCCTACAATGGCACAAATAATGAAAAAATTACAAACACAATCGAAAAATTCTTCTCAAAAGTGACAATCCAGACCTCAGCAAGCTATTTTAAAAGCAAACTTTTTCTAGAAGCAGAGGGAGACCATTAATTTTTTTTCTCTTTCATCTCTTCCTCCCCCATTTGCTTCCGAGCTATATCCTCCTTCCCATTCTTCTCCTGCCTTGTCTTTCTGTCAAATTTTACTTGCAATAAATTTATTCTTGAAAAGAAACAACATATATACAGATCTCAAAATGCCTCGAACCCATCGTGCTTTTCTCCTGTTCATGAGTTTCTACATAAACATTGATATCTCTTTTGTCACTTTCTTCTTCATTTCTCATTAGAAGATCTTTTTGATGGAAATTGTTGTCAACAATTTAGAACCAATATAGCTAGTGAAAAGATTCATAAAATACTAATAAACAAAGGACCATTAACCCTACAAGCAATATATATATATAAAAAAGATAATTTTATTTATGCCTTACCTATTCATTCTTAGTTAATTACGCTATGCACACTCAAAATATTATAAATGAGTCGTTCATCATATTATTTTAAGGATATTTAAATATATTTTGAGTAAAAATCCTAAAACCTTAATGTTTAGGTGGCGGCAAAGGAAGGAGACAACCGCGATGTAAATTGATTTTGGGATAAATCAGCGCTTTAGTGTAGTATTGAGAAAGAGAAAAATATGTAACATTAAGGGTAAAAATATAATTTTAATGATTTACTAACAGAATATTTTTTTTCAAATAGATTTTGATTAAGTTTTAACTCAAATGTGTGTGTGTAAGATTTTATAATATTTTGAGTGTGCATAGTATAATTAACTAAAAATGGATAAATAAGACATAAATAAAATTAAATTATATGACACGTAGATAATTATTTAAAAAAAATATACAATTAATCTAATAGTTTTACATGCCATCAATAAGGACCATTTAAGTTTTAAATATAAGATATATGACAAAAAATTGATTGTTTTGTTTTTTTAATTCAAGGTTGGCCCAAGTTTTATTAAAATAATGCAGTACCCAAACTACACATTATTTCAGGATTGCACAATGATCAATGGCACTACACTTGTCATCTAATAACTTAAATTATCACACCAAGGGAAAAAAATGATTTGAAAAAATTATATTAATCTTCATGATCGTCTTATACATTTAGAACATCAATTACATTTGGAAGCCAAAGTATCAATTAGTTGGATTCCATGATATATAATTTATTGTATTCACGTAGGTTACCATCATCTTAATTATTTATCAAGTACCACGAGTCTCCAATGAGTATTTGAGATTTGCCACAAGAAAATTCCGATAGAACGAACTTCCAAAGAAAAATCATTTCACATTGATCTCGAGAATAGACAATTCGTCATTAACACATACTCCCCTTTTTAGAACGATTATAGGAGCATGATAAATGTTAGCATATCAGCAAGTGAATATTTTAACGGTAACCCAATGCCACCTCAGAAGGGATGACAACAATATTCTTCTCGCCTATAAAATTGGATACTTCCCACAAAATGGAAGTTCGACCGAATTTTACAAAAAGCTTGCTCCTATCTCTTATTCAATATGCTTATTTATTTGAAGAATATGTAAGAACTATTTATTCACACAATACAACTTATATTTAAGGCACATAGCTACTGAGCAACCGAGCTGTCAATTCTACTTCCAAAAATTGTAAGTAAGATTTACCTCTAATAAAACTTCTCGAGCATTAATTAGTGGTAAAAGTTTGGCTCGAAGATCAATAGTTGTTTAATATTTAGATTGATATTTAGCTTGAATCAAGCTCGTCTTGAGTTATTGAGCCGAGCGACAAGCCATGGTCGGATCAGATCGAATTGGCTCGGTATCTATTTTTTAAATATTAATAATATATTCAATCATTTATTATAATTATTTATTACTTGTGTATACTTTATGGTAATTGTGATTAGAATATTTATTAGGTGATTTAGTAGGCATAATTAATTTAATTTAAAATCCTAACAAAATTATTTTTTTTTTTAAAAAATTCACTTCTTGTAGGATTTGAGTTAGCACGATTAAAGCTCAGAGTCAACTCGAACTCAAAATCAAATTGATAAGAGCCGAGTTTGAGCCGTATTTGGTTCTACTCAAACTCGAATCATTCTCACTTAGCTTTAACTGTTGATACTATGCTTGCCAACCTTTATGTAGAATACAAATGATACATTAAAGGATATTATAATTCTTTTAGGAGATTTTTACACCAAGTCTCTGAGTTTACCGCTAATTAATGCATAGGTCTACATTTTTGAAATTATAACATCGGGGTTCCTAATTTTTAAGAAGTTATCAAATGGGTCTTTTTTATTAGTAAAAATATTTTTAAATTAACATTATACCCCTCCCCCTTTCTACTCTCGATGAATGCGCACGCGTGCCGCGCGGCCGCGCTTGTGCGCTGGGATCGAGAGGTGAGGGAGGGGGGGGCCTCTCTCTCTCCTGTTGATCCCAGCGCATGATCGTGTGCCTGGATCGAGAGGAAAGAGAGAGGCCCCTCCCCTCTCTCCTCTCGATCCAGCCCACGCGCACGGTCGCGCGACCTGCTGACAGCCGCTTGGCCACGTGCGTGCGCTGGATCGAGAAGAGGGAGAGAGGGGAGGGGTATAATAGTAATTTTAAAATATTTTTAATAATAAAAATAAAAAAAGACCCATTTGATATTTCTTAAAAATTAGAAACTCCGATGTTATAATTTTAAAAATATGGACTTGTGTGTTATTAGCTTTAAACTTAGTGACCTTTGTATAATTATCCCTTCTTTTATTTATAAACATAAAATTATTTATGAATATAACTGTCGGTGCTGACATAATGATTACGATCGGCGCATTAGCGGATGTGTACAATATTGAAGAAGTCATATATTTATAATTACCAGCATGGTGAAACAGAGATTTAAATAAAATACGAACTTCAAACAAGAAATAAAATATTTTATCAAAATAAAATAAAATAAAATAAAATAGAAGAATTATGTAAGTAATATTATATTTAATTAATATTACATATTTTACATTAAATTTTTAAAAATAATAAAATTTATGAATATCTCCAATTACAAATCATATTATATTTTATACTCTTTGACTGCTTTTTTAAAAAATTTTAATTGAAACAGAATATTTTATTTGTACACACTATAAATTTTTATTAGTGGAAAATATCTCATCTCTTGTAATAAAGTAGATTTATATGAAACAAGATTGTTCAGTTTAACTTTTGCTGATTTTTTTTCTTCAATTAATCAAATTGATGATTAAATATTATTATTATTTTAAATGACCTTATCTTTATTTTATTTAAATTAATGATTAAATTTTAAACTTTTTAACAATGGTTAAAATAAGGGTCAAAATTAAGAGAGCATTTGGTTCAATATTATCTTGACGTTATGTTATATTATTTTGAGAAAGTATCTGATAACCCTGGCCATCACACTAAACTTTATCTAAGTTAGGGAAGAGAAAAAATTAAATCAACAACAAAAAAATTAAATAAATCAAAAGCTACTACAAGAGTTCACATTACTATATTTTAGAACATAATTAAACATCCAACTAAAGCAAATTAAGCAGAACTACTATAGTCTCAACTGAACACATAAGTAAATAGTCACTCTCTAAGTTCTAAATAATAATAAACTAATTTTTCTCTTAACTCACATTCTCCCCATTTCCGTGATTAAGTGCTCCAGTAACTGCCGCGTTAGTGACAGAGTCCGTTAGAACAGACTCGTAAGTTGTACACTAACAAAGCCTTTAAATAAAAATATTAAATAATAATAATAATAATAATAATAGCATATTAACATCATGTAATAAGAATAACAAACAATTAAACATGTATAATATAGATTCCAATTAAGCATGCATATAGGATAAAGAAATGACATAGCACAGTATGAACAGTAAATATTAAACAAATATATCATGATTTACATAGAAAATACCACATCAACATGTAATAGAAATAATAAAAAATATAATTAACTGGTAAATTTCTTTTTATTAATTTTACTTTTATCTTTTGGGCCCGTGATTTCTCGTACTACGCCTCAGCTGCCTTTTTACATCTTTGGGGATCGTCACCCCCCATGAATAACCCTCCGTACGCATATCCAATGGACGTCGTCGTGCCAAATATCATGTGAGGACCTCTAGTGGACATGTATCCACAGTAGACACGTATCTGATTTAGGGATCGTCACCCCCCATGATAGTCGGAAACTGCCAATGGATGTCGTCGTGCTAAATATCATATAATATGTTTGAGCTAAAGCAGGTGCGTAATCCCACAGAACTCACATAAAGTTTTAATCTATTATCGCATCTAAAATCTTGTATTATAGTTTATTAAATTGGCAAGCTCTTACAATTGCCCAAATATTAATTAATCTCATCGAGTATGACAATATGTTCGTACACTTATTTACTCACGCAAGCTCATGCACTTGCCCTTCTCATGAGTATCACAATCGAGAAAATAAATATATGATTGTAATTAAATAGTTATAATTTGACTCAAATTTTAACTAGGATTTGAAACATCTATATAAATCACAATCATAATATTAATCTTCTAATTAAAAGAAATTACAAATTTTATTTTATTTAAATCTACTAGCTGAATGATTGGCAAAGAAGTTATAGGAGCAAAGCATGATATATTGATCGATTGAATAAAATTAAGTAACAATGCTATGGATCAATGGCGGTTATGCAGGCCAGATCAAAATCAATATAGTGAATGGATTAATTAACATAATAATCAAAATTTTGATGCAATCATTCTAGCAGTACGCATACGCAAATAAATACTATAAGAATTTTTATTAAATATCGTGAAAATGAATTAGATTCGCCAAAATACTCATTTAACATTCTAAATTTAATTTATATGGGCAATGTTAGGGTAGAACCTATCTCGAATTCACCATGATCTTAGATTTTCTTGAGATTCGAAGAGAAATGATCACTTCAAATTACTAGATCCGGTCCAAGGCGTAAGAAAACGTGTAGTTCGAGAAGAAAATGAAGAAGAATTGTTAATTTTGAGGGAGATTCGGCTTCTCTCTCTCTCCAACGAGTCACTTTCTCTCTCCTCTGTCTAGGCCCACGGCTGTTGTAGAAGGGGCCCACGGCTGTTGTAGAAGGGGGAGAGTTGAATCGATGTTTACGGTGAGAAACTCTTTTTCTTTCTCTAAATCACAAACTTGGGGTATTTCTGTAATTTTTCTTAGCCTTAATTTAAGGAGATAGTTATGGATATTTAACGGGTAATTAAATTTATTAGATTTGAATTTAAATAATCTGATTTAATTAAATTAAATATTAATTTTAACCATTTTGAATTTTGAATCGCATAATAAATATTTAATATTTTATATATTTAATTTTAAACAATTAATCTCATAAATAAAAATTAATTTCATCATAATAAATTAAATTAATGAAAAATCTAAATTTAAATTTTACCGCGATGTTACAAAGTAATTATTTGATTTAATGACATCTGTAAATAATTTTTTATAAGATTATAAAATTACTAATAAAAAAATAACATCTAGATGTCATGACATTCAAATTACATAATATAACACAAAAATAACAACTAACTAAACGCCTACTAAGTTAAATACTGTGATGACAACACTGTGTAAAATGTAATTTTTAGTTGAATTAATTTCTTACTAGGTTTCATAATTTTTTAAATTTTGTTGTAATTTTTTAATACTTATTAAATATAGTAATTATATATATATATATATTATATATATATATATATATATATTATATATATGTAACTCAGTAAAAATAAACTAAAATGCTTTACTGCTAGGGCTGCTTATTGGACCGGTTTGACCCGGAACTGGATCGAAACTGGTCCAATAAGAACTGATTCGGTCCAGAAACGGTTGAACCTGACCGGTTCTAACCAGTTCCGGGATGCAGAACCTGTCCGGACTGGTTCTGCTTACGCAGAACCGGTTATCCGGTTCGGAACCGGTCAAACCGGAACCGAACTGGTTCAATTTTTTTTAAAAAAAAATAAAACTAGGGCAGTGCTGCCCCTACCCCGATACAATCTGCAGCTGGCAATATTAATGCTGCCAGTTGTATATATTATAATTTTTTTTTAAATTGAATGGTCATTTGACCGTTGCAATTTGCAAACAGTTAAGTCACCGTTTTAAATTCTAAAATGATCGTTTTAAGATTAATTTAGACTTATTAACATGTAGTGAATTTTTTGTAAATAGTACAATTTTTGTGATGATAATTCCTATAATTTTTATCAATTGTTTATGTTCTTCTTCTCTGTCAAAAAATCTGCAAACACGTTTTAATGGCTTCCAAACATAGATTCTTTGGCGTTTCTTCCTCAAGCCGCCAACGGAATGTTGATCCGAAGTATGTTCTGCAACTCGATCGTCTTCCTGCACTCGGTGAGAACTTTGACGAAACTTCAGAACCTGATCTCGATCTATTTGCGGAACATGATCCTGTGGCAAGTGGAGATGTTGGCACCGGCTCTGGCCTGTGAACGTCATCAGTATCTCTAGCAAGTCTCGGACGAAACGCAATACGATATGAGATTTTTTTGATTTACAAATTAAACCGAATAGTAATTCGGAGAGACCTGAATGTCACTATTTGCTGTAAAAATTAATATTCATACAAATAAGGTGGTACCGGTAGTGAGACTGGTACATTTAAGAAACACCTAATTAGATTTCATAAGTTTGATGAAAAAACTTGTCAACCTACTACTATTGAGCCAACCCAAACACAACTCAATTCATAGAGTGGATCTATGCCATGGGCTTTTAGAAATGATAAAGAACGTCGAGGTTTAATTCGATTTGTAGTATGAACCGAACAGTCATTTACTATATGTGAAAAAGAGGAATTTTTAGAATATATTGTTCAATATTTACAGCCTCAATATACTCATATTTTTAGGCATAAACTTAAAAAAGATTGTATGTTAATGTACGAAGAATATAAAAAATCTCTTATTTAACACCTCAGTAATATTAGTTATAGGGTTAGTTTCACATCCAATATTTGGACTAGTATTAGTGGCGCGAGTTATTTAATTGTTACTTGTCATTGGATCGATGGACAGTGGAGAATGTAGAAATAGATATTATCTTTAGATGCATTAGATGAGGCCCATACGGGTTCAACGATTTGGTCCTCCACCTGAGACCTTAGTTAAGAAGACTTAGTTGCTAAAGAAGGCTTCATCATATATATACAGGATATTGGACTTTTTACGATGCAATTCAATAAAGAGCTTGTATGAGTGAATCAGAATCATCTAAATAAGGAGTGGCTCCTGGTAGATTTTTAAGTGGAATGACACAGGAATGAATCTCCTGATATCGAAAAGAGAAAAGAGTTCCTAAATTATATAATTAAATAATAACGTGATCCAAAATGGTAGAGATACTTTTTGAAGTAAAAAAACAACAAAGTTTATGATAAGAAATTTTATAGTTAAACGTGTTTGGGTTAGAATAGTATTAGGATGACTAATCTTTTGGGAAGTACTCAAATCACACAGTTTCAATAAGCTAAAGCAGACAGTACTTCCATATTTGAATCACAAGATGTTACAATCCTAGTAACTAATAAAGTAAAAATATGCAACAAATTTTGGGTCTGTCACTATTGGTTAAAATTGATATCCTGTTAAATTAAATGAAAAAAAGAAAAACAGATAATAGAAAAGTACAGGTTGTCAATAAATAAATAAAAAGCACAGGTTGGCAGCTAAATTCCATCTAATCTTTTAAAATTACGTTCCGGATAAGAGGTGTTAATATGAATCCAAAATTAAATTAATTTTAAATTGAATCAAAATTGATTCGATCTAAATGAGCCGACTAACGAGCCAAGAGTTTGGCTCGGTAATGATTTTGAGCCGTGGTAGGCTCGGCTCGATCCAACTTGAAATCGACTTTAATTAAAATACATTTCATATTATAATATATATATATATATAATATTAAATATAATATATATATGTTATAATATATACATTATAAACTAAGCCTACCTCTAACCGAATCGAGTACTCGAGCTCACCTGGCTCGAGATTAGCTCAAAAAAATTGAGATTTGATCTAATTTCGAGCAGCAGCTCGAAGTCAAACCTTCGACTTCGAGTCGATCAAAATATTATCGATTCAATTTTAAACTGGTATTAACTTGGCTCAAAAAGGTCCTAATTCCGGATAGGATGCATGGCGCTACGCAGCAGCGAGTCAAACTCAAAACTCTAATTTTTCATGAATCCCGATTTAATCATCCATATGTCTAGCTATTATTTCAAAATAATAATAATAATATCCTATCTAGCTAGCTATAAGACAAAAAAAGGTCTGAATAAATATAAAAAAAAATTGCATCAGGTTTCGTGAGTATTACCGTTTAGTTCTTCCACACGTATCCACCCAAAAAATAAAAAAATAAAAAATAAAAATCTTCCACACTTAGCATGCATTACCTAGTTGATTTTTTGATTGGGATATTTAACTATATTCCCCACCACACCATTTAACTTTATTTATACATTACTGATCTATTTTTAGTTAATTACACTATGCATACTCAAAATATTATAAAGCTTACATACACATAGGCTTGTAAATGGGTCGGATCTTGATCCGATCCGATCCGTGATCCGAACCGATTATCTTATGAAACGGAATAAATTTTTGACCCGCACGATTGTTCCGAAAATCCGACCCGCTCCGTTTAAGTATTGCCGGGTCGGATCCGTGTCAATGCTGATCCGATCCGAAAAAAATCCGATCCGAAATTTATAAGTATGAAATTATTTTACGTACTTATATATTTATTATTTAATTACATATATTAATTGTTGTTTTATTTTATGAAGATTTTGAAATGTAACTGAGACCTATAATTATTAAAGAGGCTATTGCAAATTATTTTAAGTGTAGTAACCAGGAAGTGCTTGTATTGTGAAATGCGATAAATAGCTACAAATATTTTTTACCGTTAAGATAAAATATTTAGTGCTAGTTTTAACAGAACTGCACTTTATTTTTTGTGTAATATTTTCATTCAACTGTTGGTTCTATATTTTGTGATATTGTAATATAATGCTGATGTCAGTGATATGATATTTAAATGTTTATATATTATTTTTATATTTTCTACTACAACGAATTTATATTGTAAATTTTAGTGATCAAAATTTTATTTAAAAATATAAGAATATATATACAACTAATAGTTGTAGTCATTGAAAAAATAGTGTTAAATTATGTAAAAAAAATTTCGGGTCGACCCGAAATCCGATCCGAAAATCCGAACCGTGGCGGGTCATGGAACGGATCTGGGTTGACCTCGATCCGATCCGATTTTGAATCCGATCCGGATATATTGGAATCGGATCTGGGTCGGGGTCAACCCGATCCGGATCTGATCGATCCGTTGACAGGCCTACATACACACACATGAGTTAAAACTTAGTCAAAATCTATTTGAAAAAAAATAGGAGGATTTACATACTGAACATTGAATTCATCACAAATTACGCATTTCACTATCGTTTAGTATATATTACGCATATCACACTCTACTTATAATAGAAATGTTACAATAGAAATGTAAAATCCATAAGCAAAGTGTGATATGCGTAATATTTATTAAACGATGACGAAGTGCTTAATTTGTGATGAATTCAATGTTCTGTATGTAAATTTTCCAAAAAAATATTTCGTTACTAAATCATTAAAATTATATTTTTACCCTTACTAGTACATATTATTTTTCTTCCTCAATGCCATACTAAAACGTTGATCTGTCCTAAAATCAATTCACATCACGGATGTCTCCTTCCCTTGCCACCATCTAAACATCAAGATTTTAGGATTTTCACTCAAAATATATTTAAATATCTTTAAAATAATATGATAAATGACTTAAATTTTTTGTAACCTAACTATAGTTAAGTTATTAGAAAATTATGATTAGTCATTATAATGAAAATAAATTAAAATATATGTATGTAAGATTTTATAATATTATGAGTATGCATAGCGTAATTAACAAAGAAAAAATGAATAATGTATTAATAAAACTAAATAATTTGGCATGCAGGTAAATATCTCTTTTTGATTTCATCCATATTTATTTTATGCACCCACAAAAATTTTCTTTCCATTTTTTTCAAAATAAAAAAGCCAGAGATAAAAAATTGACTTAAATCATTTGAAAAAAATAAAATAATTTACATGTATACTACTAAAATAACCTAGTATATGTCAAATTTAGAAATTTAAACTATTTTAACTTGTCTAGTTGTATCCAATATCTCAAAGGCATTTGTTTCAGTGTTATTTTGATATTATATCATATATTCTAGATATTATTTTTTGAATGATAATTTTATAAGTTTTTAGAAAGTCGTCTATAGATGTTATTAAATTAAATAATTAATTTCTGTTGATAATATGATATTAAGATAATATTTAACTAAATACTCTCTCAATAAAATATGTTAAATGATATTTACATAAATATTGAAAATTAAGAATTTATTAAACAATTGATATTAGGTTGACCTAGTAGATGCCAAGAGTTACACATATGATATTGAAAGAATACTTTTTTGGTTCGAGCATTTTTTTGGCCTAATACAAAATTCAACTATAAAAATCAGCTGTATTTCACATTCAACACAAATACGAATATTAGAATTAAATTTATTTTATATTTTACGCAAATCTTAGTAATAAACTAAATTGCTTTCCTATTAAACCGATAAAATAATATATATTTTTTTTATCAAAAATTTAACTCTCAAATCAAACAGGGCCAAAGATGCATATAGATATAATCACCTTTTTCACTTAGGAAATTTTCCATAAGTGTGTAAAAAGGTGAGACTGACCTAATAGATCATATCTATTTTGAACAACACAAAATAAACAAAAATCAAAATATAATTATTAGGATAAATAGCACATTGGTCCCTTTAATTTAGATTTATGTGAAATAAGGTCCCTCAAATTTTAAATTAACTACATTGGTTAATGAATTTAAGACAACGTGCAAATAATTAAGCCCTACAGCAATAATAAAAGGCTTTAATGGAAGATATTTCTCACATTAATGAGCCAATTTGATTAATTAGAAAATTAAATTAGAAATTTAAATGGAGATAATATATAAATAAGTTTAGTAATTAAAAATACTGTCCAACATTGAGTTCTTTAACTAATGACAAAGTTTAAAGACTAATTTGATTGCTTTAAAAAATAGAGGGACTGAGTAGCAAGAAGTCTAAAGTTGAGGAATCTAATTGCGATTAACCCTAATTATTAACGCAAACTTCTATGTCATATACTCAAATTTACCATTTTGGTAACACAATGAACTGTTACATATGATTTGAAGAAGATTGAAGTTCTCTTTCCCCCAGTTTTTTCTCATTTGGGAGATTCGAACAGGAAGTTGAGAGTTCAGTTTCGCCACCACCGCTCTCCACCGCCGCCGGCAGCTCGGTTGACCGGAACCTGGCGTATATATCCCCCTTGTAAAACTTCCGGGTCCTGAAGACCAAGACCAGGGAGATGACCGCCCCAAGCACGGTGACGGCGACGATAATGAGGAAGGATTCCCTGAAGCAGTTTACCCCAATACAAGTCAGGTCTTTGCCGCCGGATCTCGCCGGAGATGGGTGGCCGGCGTTCTGCCTCTCAGCCTCTCTGTCGTAAATATGGCCGGTGACGATGACGTTGAGTATGTACAAGCCGATGGGGCTTGCGACGCCGCCGAAGTTGTACAGGGTGGAGTAGTACTTGAGGCCGAAGATCTCGGAGATGATGGCGCAGATCAGCGGCCCCTGGGCTCCGAAGCAGAAGCCGATGATGACAGAGGCGACGTAGAGGGAGTTGGGCACGCCGAAGGCGATGAGAAGATGGCCGACGCAGGCGAGGAGGAGGACGAAGGTGAGCATCAGGGGGCGGGGGAGTTTGTACCTGGAGATCAAGATCTCCGACGAGTAGCCGGAGGCGAGGCGGCCCATGGCGTTCCAGATGCTGATGAGGGAGACGAAGGTGTTGATGCTGCGGGAAGGGTAGCCGAGCGACTGGCCAATCTGGCCCATGTTGTCGATCGCCGTCAAGGTGCCGCCGACGCCGCACATGATAGCGAGGAAGAGGACGATCATGTCGATGCTGACTAGGGCTTGGAGGATGGAGTAGTCCTCTCCCCTCGCTGGCGGCCGGAAGATTTCCGCCAGGCAGCAAGTCGTCGCCGATTTGGGTTCCTTCTCTCCGGCGGAATATTCCTGTGATTGTTTGTCGCCTGAGCTGTCGATGGCCAAGGAAACCGGAGCCTTCGGCGGCTTCGATTCGGAGTCCTCGTCGCCCTCCTTCCTGATTCGTAACTCCTCCCAGACGACAACGGTGATCGGAAGGAAGAGGAGGAATATGATGAATGCGCCGTTGGCAATTTGCTCCGGCCGGGAGAAGGCAATCAGCTTATCTACGATGATGACGACCATGAGGTAGGTGCCGTGCGCGACGGCAAAGTACATGAAGTAGTAGAACGGCTTGGAGGCGGTGGCGGAGGCGCCGGAGGCTGGCATGATGCGGATGGTGTAGACGAAGAAGATGGAGATGGCGGCTGGCAGCCAGGCTATGAGGAGGACGAGGGATTTAGAGTCGTCGCCGTAGACGGCGGAGTAGAGCTGGGTGTAGAAAGCGCCGCTGAGGCCGACGAAGCACTTGAGGAGGCCAAGGACTACGCCGCGGCTCTCCGGGAAGTTCTTGACGCATGTGATGAGGGAGCCGGTGTTGGCGAAGGACTGCGAACTGGAACCGACGCAGATGAAGGCGCACATATGCCAAACCGCCGGCCGAGCTATGCGGCCGGTGATGGCTAGGAAGATCATGAGGTAGCCGAACAGGTTCATTCCGGCGCCCATGAGGAGGACAACCCACGGCGGCGCGACCTCGTTGATGAGGCCGGAGACGATGCCGACGTTGCCACCGAGGTCCTTGAAGAAGCTCATGGTGTTGAGGGTCTTCTGGTTGTAGCCCAACGAGGATTTGATGTCGCCGGAGTAGATGCCGAAGATGTAGGTGGCGCCAGCGCCCGCCATGATCAGGAGGCAGGCGTAGAACATGAACCACCGCCCTTTCACCACCCGGATGGCCAGCTGGGCGCGGCTTATTGCCGCCGAAGCCCCTTCGCCGCCGCCGGGGAAGACCATCTCTCTCTCTCTCGGCGCTCTAGTTAGGATGAGAGTTAATAGGGCGGATGATGATGGTATTTAGAGAGCGCAAGGCCAGTGAGGTGCCTGGAGTTTGACTTCAGCAGACTTACAAACGTAACTTAAAAACTGGTTAATTTTTTAAATAAAAAAATTAATTTTTTACCCCTTTCAGTCCTCATAATTATTGTGGTTAAATTACACCAGAGTCCTTTAGATTTGGAGATCCTTTTATATTAGCTCAGATAAATTTCTTTGCTCATCCGTACGGTAACTGATTCTTGGGAGTAGCAGTGTGGCTATGTTTAAAAAATGAGTAATTCCACCCACCCTCCTGCTGTACACAACACTCCTAGTTTCACACCAACTCATTAGAATAAAAATATATCATCCGTATATCTCCTATCTAAAGTATTTTTACACTCATTCTTCTTTACAAATTCCCTTAAATTTGACCCTTTAAATTATTATTTTAAAAAAATTTAAAAATATATATATTTAAATATAAAAATATTATTTTTGATTAATATATACAAAAAAATATAAAAGTTGATGTTAAAATGGCAATGTGAAATACTTAAACATATTTATAAAGTTTAAATATATATACTTTTAATTTTTTAAAATAATAATTTAACCGTTAAACTTAACAAAATTTGTTAAAAAGGTTCCACAAGAAAAAAAAATTGTGCAAGAGACCCAAATGACACGTTTTTATTTTTATGAACTTATATAGAATCTGTCTTCTATCTTAAGAACATAAATGAAATTAACTTAAAAAAATGAGACAAAAAAATTAATTAAATATATTGATTAACTTCAATTATATAAAAAATTTAGAAAAATTACTATGATCTAAAAAATATCAATAAAGTCAAAATATAGTAAGCTCTCAAAGAAATATCAGCTAAGTCAATATATATTAAGCAGTTAAAAATGAGTATACAAATGGAGAATTATACACTGATATGAACAGGGAGCCAAATAGCAACCCAAACAAGTTTGTTGAAGTGGAACTAGAATTTAATCAGTAGCTCACATAGGACGTCAAACATCCCACAATGGCACAAATAACGAAAAAACTACAAACACAATCGACTAATTTTTCTCAAAAGTGGCAATCCAGACATCAGCGAGCCATTTTAAAAACAAACTTTTTCTACAAGCAGAGGGAGACCATTGAATTTTTTTTCTTTCATCTCTTGCTCAAATTTCACAAGGCACTTTGGCTCCACCAACATAGTTCAACTTCGAATACCTCATCAAACTGCTTCCATCCCCATTTGCTTTCGAGCTATATCCTCCTTCTCATTGCCTTTCTTTTCTGTCAAAATTTACTTGCAATAAATTTACTCTTGAAAGCAAACATCGTATCAATAGATCTTAAAATGCCTCGAACCCATTGTGCTTTTCTCCTGTTGACGAATTTCTACATAAATATTGATATCTCTTTTGTCACTTTCTTCTTCATTTCTCATTAGATCTTCTTGATGAAAATTTTTGTCAACAATTTAGAACCAACATAGTCGTAGCCTAGCCAGTGAAAAGATTCATAAAATATTAATAAACAAAGGACCTCTAACCCTACAAGCAATTTATATAAAAAAATAATAACAATTAATCTAATAGTTTTACATGTCATCAATCACGAGTTTTATATATAAGTCATATGACAAACAATTAATTTTAAAATATTGATCGTTTTATTTTTTTAATTCAAGCTTGGCCCAAGTTTTATTAAAATAATGCAGTACTCAAACTACACATTATTTCAGGATTGCACAATGATCAATGGCACTACACTTGTCATCTAATAACTTAAATTATCACGCCAAGAGGAAAAAAAATGATTTGAAAAAATTATATTAATCTTCATGATCGTCTTATACGTTTAGAACGTCAATTACAGTTGGAAGCCAAAGTATCAATTAGTTGGATTCCATGATATATAATTTATTGTATCCACGTAGGTTACCCATCATCTTAATTATTTCACAAGTATCGTGAGTCTCCAATGAGTATTTGAGATTTGCCACGAGAAAATTCCGATAGAATGAACTTCCAAAGAAAAATTATTTCACATCGATCTCAAGAGTAGACAATTCATCATTATCACCTACTCCCCTTTCTACAACGATTGTTAGAGCATGATAAATGTTAGCGTATCAGTAAGTGAATATCTTAACTGTGACGCCCGTGGCCGAAGAGGACGGGGAGTGACGCTGGGTGATGTCCTAAGAGAAAGGAATCATTGAGGCAAAGTGCGGCTCCTGGCAGGCTTCTAGACCGAATAATGAGTGGTGAGAGGGGCGCAGGAATGAATCGTCCCACATCGGAAAGGGAGGGAGATCCTGAGCTGTATAAAATAGATAACGTGATCTCAAATAGTAGAGGCGTTTTTTGGGGCAAAACTGTGAGGTTAATGATGGAAAACTCCGTAGTTAAGCGTGCTTGGGCTGGAGTAGTACTGGGATGGGTGACCTCCTGGGAAGTACTCAAGTACGCAGTTTTCCTAAAGCCAAAGCGGACAATACCTCTACAATGAGATCACGGGATGTTACATTAACGGTAACCCAATGCCATCTCAGAAGAGGTGACAACAATATTCTTCTTGTCTATAAAATTTGATACTTCCCACAAAAAGGAAGTTCAACCGAATTTAAAAAAAAAGCTCGCTCCTATCTCTTATTCAATATGCTTATTTATTTGGAGAATATGTGAGAACTATTTATCCATACAATACAACTTGTATAGAAGACACATAGCTACTGATCAACCGAGGTGTATATTATGCTTCCAAAAGCTGATTTACTTCTAATAAAAATTCTCGAGCATTAACTAGGGGTAAGAGTTTGGCTCGAAGATCAATAGTCGTTCAATGTTTAGATTGATATTTAGCTTGAATCAAGCTCGTCTTGAGTTATTGAGCCGAGCTACGAGCCATGGTAGGATCGGATTGAATTGACTCGGTCTTTATTTTTTTAAAATATTAATAATATATTCAATTATTTATTTTAATTATTTATTACTTGTGTATACTTTATGCTAATTGTGATTAGGATATTTATTAAGTGATTTAGTAGGCATAATTAATTTAATTTAAAATCCTAACAAAGTTATTTTTTTAAAAACAATTCACTTCTTGTTGGGTTTGGGTTGGCTTTATTAAAGCTTTGAGTCAGCTTGAAGTTAAAATGCGCCAACTCGAACTCAAAATCAAATTGATAAGAGCTGAGTTTGAGTCGTGTCTGCTCTACTCAAACTCGGATCAATCTCATCCCTAGCTTTAACAATTGATACTATGCTTGCCAACCTTTATGCAGAATACAAGTGATACATTAAAGGATATTATTATTCTTTTAGGAGATAATTACACTCAGGTCCTTGAGTTTACAGCTAATTAAAGCACAAGTCCACGTTTTTGAAATTATAACATCGGGGTCCCTAATTTTAAAAAATTTATCAAATGGCTCCTCTTTTTATTTTTTTATTATTAAAAATATTTTAAAATTACCATTATACCCCTCTCCCCTCTCTCCTCTCGAGAACCACGCTTGTCCGCCGGGATCGAAAGGAAAGTGAGGGGAGGCCTCTCTCTCTCTTCTTGATCCCAGCGCATGCATGCGGCCGTGCAGCTACCGGCAGGTCGCGCGGCCGCGCGGCGACTACGCACGCACCGCACGGCCACGCGCGACGCCTCGTGCGCCTGGATCAACAGGAGAGAGAGATGGGAAGAGTATAATGGTAATTTTAAAATATTTTTAATAATAAAAAAATAAAATGACTCATTTGATAATTTCTTAAAAATTAGTAACCACAATGTTATAATTTCAAAAATGTGTACTTGTGCATTAATTAGCTTTAAACTCAATGACCTTAGTGTAATTATCCCTTTTTTTATTTATAACCATAAAATTATTTATGAATATAACTGCTGGCAGCACATTGGCTGATGCGTACAATATTGAAAAAGTCATATATTTATCATTCCCGCGTGGTCAAACCTGGGTTTTCAGGACAGGACCGGACCGGCCGGTTCGACCGATTCAACCGGGAACCGGCCCAAGGTCCGGTCTGGTTCAACATTAGAATCGAAATCAGGTAAAAACTGGGTTGGACCGGAAAAACCGGGTTGGACCGGTAAAAATCGATCCAACCGCCAAACCGGACAAACCGGAATTATTATTTGAGCTTTTTATTTTATTTTTATACATTTATATTTAAGCATTAATATTTTAATATCGATGCTATATTTTGAATAATAATTATTTTATATAATAGATGTTTAGCTAATTTATTAATTTTTTTATCATAAATTTATTTCAAATTGTTATAAAAGAGACAAAATATTTTGAATGACAAATTGACAAGAAAAGCAATTGTATTTATTTTGTTTTATAATTTTTAATTTTTTATATATTTCTTGTAGTAGTAAATTTTTTAAATTAGTTGTACTATTTTTTTCAAAATATTTTTTATCATATTTTAAAAATTAATCTCACATTTAGAAAATTTATATTTATATTTAATTATGATGTAATTATTAAGTCATCCGGTTGAACCACGGTTTAACCGGTTGAACCGATAAAATCATGAGCCGGTCAATTGACCGGTTCGATCTTCGGTTCGGTTCTGAAAACCTTGGGTCAAACAAAGATTTAAATAAAATACGAACTTCAAAAGAAAAAAAAAATAGAAGAATTATGTACGTAATATTATATTTAAATATTATGTACGTAATACATTAAATTTTTAAAAATAATAAAATTTATGAATATCTCCAATTACAAATCATGCTATATTTTATACTCTTTAGTTCAAGTTTTTTTTGGACGAGATAAAAAATATTTTTTATTTTTAAAATTTAATAGGAGAGAAATTTATTTTAATATTAAAAAATATGTAAAATATGAAATACTTTTAATTTTAATATTCGTATTTATTTAAGTTTTAAAATAAAGTTAATTTTTATAGTTAAAATTTATGTTGGGCAAAAAAATTTACGTCGAACCAAACGAAGCCATTATATCTCTTGTAATAAAGTAGATTTGTATGAAACAAGATTGTTTGGTTTAACTTTTGCTGATCTGTTTTTGTCAATTAATCAAATTGATGATTAAATATTATTATTATTATTATTTTAAATGACCTTATTTTTATTTTATTGAAATTAATGATTAAATTTTAATAAAAGGTCAAATTTTAATTAAATATTGTGATGATGACAACAATAATAATCAAGCACTAATACACTGGGCAAAATCTAATAAATCAATTTTTCTAACTGGAGCTTCAATCGGCTTACGATTTAGATGTCCAAACTATCTAAGCCAACTTTCTCTAAATTTATCCTCAATTGGTGCAACACTAATTTTCTTTCGGATATACTCATTTCTCATTCTATTCTTTCGTGTATATCCACGCATCCACCTTAACATTCCCATTTCTGCAATATTTATTTTATTTGTATGTTTTCTTTTTGCAGGCCAGCATTCAGCGCTATATATCATTGATAGTCTTACTACAGTTTTATAAAATTTACCCATAATTCTGGATGGGATTTTTCTATCGCACAATACACTAGAAGTATTTCTCCATTTTGCCCATCCTACTTGAATCCAGCTAATAACATCGTTATCTATTTCACCATCATTTTGTATAATTGATCCAAGATATCTAAAACGCTCACTCTTCTTGGCAATTTGATCACCAATTGTCACATCTCCAATATAAGTATTTCTTTGTTGACTAAATGTGTACTCCATGTATTAAATTTTTGATCTACTGAAATGAAAACCTTTAGATTCTAGAGCATTCCTTCAAAGCTCTAGTTTCGCTTTAGCTCCCTCTTTAGTTTTCTCAACAAGGACAATATCATCTGCGAAGAGCATACACCAAGGTACTTCATCTTAGATAAATATCACTCCAAATACTGTGATGACAGCACTGTGTAAAATGTAATTTTTAATTGAATTAACTTCTTACTAGGTTACATGATTTTTTAAATTTTATTGTAATTTTTTAATATTTATTAAATATAGTATTATATATATATATATATACATATATATGTAAATCAGTAAAAATAAACTAAAATGGTTTATAGCTGATAGAGAACATGTGCCTTTTAGGCCCAGAAAGTCCCCAACAGCATGGTAATTAGATTAGTGCAAGATGCTCAATGAGAAAAAAAAAAAATTTCTTAAATTTTTTCTGAAAAATTGCATTGTGAAAAATAAAGTGAGGTGACAATATTAAAATTATGTGATAACGAAATAAAAGTATTTAACATTTTAAAATTTTTGAAATATGAAATGAAATAATTATATAATATTAAAATTAATAGAAAATAAGATATAAAATACTTTTAATTATTTTTTAGATAAAATAATATTTCAGCTAATTTTTTTTTCAATATTTGTCAAACAAAATAGTGAAGAAAAAATAGATAAGAAAAAATAGTGAAAAAAACTATATTTTTATGCATTCAAACAAATTAGCTATATCATAATCGTAGAGTAGCGAATTCCTTGATCTGGCTAGATTTGTATCAACATAGACATTGTGCAAATGAATTTACAATATTTTACATGATTTGAATCGACTTAATTTTTCAATATTTCAAAATTAATTAACTCAAAACAAGAATTATATGGTATGTATCTAAGTATTTCTCTTATATATTATAGATATTTTACTTGTACTTTATTTACAAATTAAAATATTATACATTTATAATATATGTAAAATAAATATTAAAACTTTAAAATAGTGCTCCGTTCAAATGGATAATTATCTTGAAATCAAACATATTAATTTACTTAAAATTAACTTAATTTGAACTCGAAAAAGTCTTAAGTCTCGGTTACAGTTTACCCAAATTCGACTCAGTCAGCAACAGAACAAGAGGTAGGACATTATTAGGTAACGAGCAAGATGCGCTTTGAAGTTTGACCTTTATGCCCGCTCATTACTCAACTGATTGGGTGGCAAAATGGGTTGGATTGGCGAGTCGACCTAATCTATTTATAGAATATTTTTTGATAAATGCCCAACCTGAACCCTACTCAACTCATTTATGCCTAATCTGAACTCAACTCGTTTAATAAATGTGTAACATTCCGTGATCTCATTGTAGAGATATTGACTTTAGGAAAAGTGCGTGCTTGAGTGCTTCCCAGGATGTCACCCATCCCAGTGTTACTCCAGCCCAAGCACGCTCAACTATGGAGTTTTCCATCACTAGCCTCACGGTTTTGCCCCAAAAAGCACATCTACCATTTGAGATCACGTTATCTACTTATACAGCTTAGGATCTCCCTCTCTTTCCGATGTGGAACGATTCATTCCTGTGCCCCTCTCACCACTCATTATTCGGCCTAGAAGCCTGCCAGGAGCCGCACTTTGCCTCTGTGATTTCTTTCTCTTAGGACATCACCCGGTGATCACTCCCCGCCCTCTTCAGCTACGGGCGTCACAAAATGAGTAAAAATTTATAACTCATATTCAAAATTTGTAAGTCAGATTCGAATCGAGTTTATGGATCAGACTATATATTGCCACCACTACAACTGAACCATCAGTCAAACCGGCCGGTCTACGCCATCTGGTTCGCTGCACGCCACGTACAAACTAGAAAACTCCATAATATTCCTTGCCGGCCCACCCCTAGAGGGGACCATGCGCGTGTGGTGAACATCCGGTTAATCTTTAGAATATTTTTTTAGATAAAATAAATATAATATTTAAACAAAACATTATTTGAAGATCATTTTACAGTAATGTAAATAAACATTTTTTTTTCTAATTAATTTAAGAAATCGATAATTATCTTGATCCCCCCTCCCTATTTTTCTGAGGTAAATTATTACACCACCAAATTTACAAGTATAACAGCATTTGGAGCCATTGATTTAGTATAGGTACTACATTAAACGCATTTAGCGCTATGCATTCTGCAATATGTATCTGAAAACTTTCATAAATCCTTCTCGTTGGGGTGACTAGAACAATTCCTAGCCCGTCTCTAATGATTACTCCAACCTTTGTTAAACTGAGCTCCTGTATTGTCGTCTCTATATTTGCTTTTACCAAGCCTTCAAATGACGCATTTCTGATTATGGTTGGCTTTGTTGGTGGCGGAAGGCTTCCTCCATCCACTTTGCTGCACACGAGATAGTCAGCCAAGATTCTATTTGCCTTATAAGGTGTCTAGGCTCTAATAGTTGAATACCTTTAAAGACTAATTGGCTGCAGAAAATTTATAAGCTTCATAGAACATGGCTAATATCATTATCTTTTTTAGGCACTGCAATATGGTAGCACAAGCTTGCTAGATGTCCGGTTTTGTTGACTTCAAGTACTGTCATAACAATGATGACCTTCAAATCTTTTTAGCCAACTGATATTGCCAAAGGTTATGGGTTAAGCCAAATTCATCTTCCTGACAAAGTGGATAGATTGTGGTGACCGCATATATGGCCTCAATAGAATGTTGTTCTTCTCGTTTGAGCTTAATCGACCTCTGGGTCCTACCTAGGCGAACTTGATTTCACCATATATTTCCCTTTCTTGTCAAAATGCCAAATTGGCCTAACGCTTAGTTTCTCGATCCTAATAGGATTTTTGCCGAAAGCTAATAATCAATAGGAAAAAGTGTTTCTTCCATCATCCTTCAGTTCTACTTTTCCATCCCATTTATAAGATCAGCCACCTTAGCATGGGCAATAGCCGGCAGGGGGCTCATTATGGCTTTGAAAGTGCTTGGCCTAGGAATTCAAGGATCACCAAAGACCTTAATTGTTTCTCGATTTGGTCCTCCACTTAAAACCTTAGTTAAGAAGACTTAGCTCTAAGAGAAGGCTTCATCATATATATGCAGGATATTTAGTTTTTTATGATGCGAGTTAATAAAGAGCTTGTATGAGTGAATCAGAATCACCTAAATAAGAAGTGGTTCCTGGCAGATTTTTAAGTGGAATGACACATGAATGAATCATCTGATATCGAAAAGAGAAGAGAGATCCTAAATTACATAATCTCTTAGGAAATACTCAAATCACACAATTTAAATAAGCTAAAACAGACAGTACTTTTATATTTGAATCACGAGATATTACAATCCTAGTATAAAAGTACTTTGCTTTTCGCAAATAATCGCAGGAAAAATGTTTTTTAATATGTTGTTCATAACGTGAGATTATAATATAGATCACATTACATGAGCTAACTAATAAGGTAAAAATATGCAACAAATTTTGGGTTTGTTACTATTGGTTAAAATTGATATCCTGCAGTACTGTTAAATTAAATGAAAAAAAGGAAAACAGATAATAGAAAAGTACAGGTTGCCAATAAAAAAAAAGCACAGGTTGGCAGTAGCTAGCTAATTAACAAATTCCATCAAATCTTTTAAAATTACGTTCGGATAAGAGTGTTAATATAAATCAAAGATCAAAATTGATCAAAAATTAAATTAATTTTAAATCGGATTGAAATTGATTCGATCTAAATGAGCCGACTAATGAGCCAAGAGTTCGGCTCGGTAATGATTTTGACCCGATTTTGAGCCGTGGTAGGCTCGGCTCAATCCAACTTAAAATCGGCTTTAATTAAAATGCATTTTATATTATAATATATATATATATATATATATAATATTAAATATAAGGGGCATTTACCTGCATGCTACACAAACTTTTTAAAATTACATCACACACATTTTCTTCACAAAATTTACACTATGAATTGTGAAGAAAGTGTGTGTAGTGTAATACACGAAATTTTATGTGACATGTGGGTAATTATCCCTAAATATAATATATTCATTATAAACCAAGCCTATCTCTAATCGGATCGAATCGAGCTCACCTGGCTCTGGATTGGCTCAAAAAAATTGAGATTTGATCTATTTTCGAGCAGCAGCTTGAAGTCAAACCCTCGACTTCGAGTCGATCAAAATATTATTGATTCGATTTTAAACTGGTATTAACTTGGCTCAAAAACAGATCGATAACGGTCTTAATTCCGGATACGATGCATGGCGCTACGCAGCAGCGAGTCGAACTCAAACTCTAATTTTTCATGAATCCCCATTTAATCATCCATATATCTCGCTATTATTTCAAAATAATAATAATAATCTCCTATCTAGCTATAAGATCAAAAAAAGATGTGTGAAAAAATTAAAAAAAAAGAGATAAATTTGTATCAGGTTTCGTGAGTATTACAGTTTAGTTCTTCCACACGTTTCCACCCAAAAAAAAAAAAATCATCCATTTTTTTCAAAATAAAAAAGCCCAGAGATAAAAAAAAAATTGACTTAAATCATTTGTAAAAATAAAAAATAAAATAATTTACATATATACTACTAAAATAACCTAGTATATGTCAAATTTAGAAATTTAAACTATTTCAACTTATCTAGTTGTATCCAATATCTTAGGAGCATTTGTTTTAATGTTATTTTGATATTATATTATATAATATAGATATCATTTTTTGAATGATAATTCTACAAATTTTTAGAAATTAGTTTATAGATGCTATTAAATTAAATAATTAATTTTTGTTGATAATATGCCATAATATTAAGATAATATTTAACCAAATTCTTTCTCAATAAAATATGTTACATGATTTTTACATAAATATTGAAAATTAAGAATTTATTAAACAATTAATATTAGGTTGACCTAGTAAATGCCAAGAGTTACACCTATGATATTGAAAGAATACTTTTTTAGTTCGAGTTTTTTTTAGCACAATATAAATTTTAACTATAAAAATCAGTTGTATTTCACATCCAACACAAATACAAATATTAGAATTAAATTTGTTTTATATTTTACATATTTTTTGATATTAAATTAAATTACTTTCCTATTACATCTATAAAATAATATATATATTTTTTTCTTATTCAAAATTTAACTCTCAAATCAAACAGGGCCAACGATAAATATAGATATAATCACCTTTTTCGCTCATGAAATTTTCTATAAGTGTGTGTAAAAAGGTGACGTTGACCTAAGAGAACATATCTATTTGAATATGACAAAATAAACAAAATCAATATATAATTATTAAGGTAAATAGCAAATTGGTCCCTTTAACTTAGATCTATGTGAAATAAGGCCTCTTGAATTTTAGATTAACCAAATTGGTCAATGAATTTAAGACAATGTGCAAATAATTAAGCCCTTCATCAATAATAAAAGGCTTTAATGGAGGATATTTTCTCACATTAATGAGCCAATTTGATTAATTAGAAAATTAAATTAGAAATTTAAATGGAGATAAAGTTTAAACTAGTTTGGTAATAAAAAAAATTGTCCAACATTGTGTTCTTTAAATAATGCCAAAATTGAAAGACTAATTTGATTGGTTTAAAAAATAGAGGGACTGAATAGCAACAAGTCTAAATATGAGGAATCTAATTGCGATTAACCCTAATTATTAACGCAAACTTCTCTGTCATATACTCAAATTTACTATTTTGGTAACAATAAACTGTTACATATGATTTGAAGAAGATTGAAGTTCTCTTTCCCCCAGTTTTTTCACATTTGGGAGATTCGAACAGGAAGTTGAGAGTTCAGTTTCCTCACCGCCGGTCGCCACCGCCGCCGGCAGCTCAGTTGACCGGAACCTGGCGTATATATCCCCCCTGTAAAACTTCCTTGTCCTGAAGACCAAGACCAGGGAGATGACCGCCCCAAGCACGGTGACGGCGACGATAATGAGGAAAGATTCCCTGAAGCAGTTTACCCCAATACAAGTCAGGTCTTTGCTGCCGGATCTCGCCGGAGATGGGTGGCCGGCGTTCTGCCTCTCAGCCTCTCGATCGTAAAGATGGCCTGTGACGATGACGTTGAGTATGTAGGAGCCGATGGGGCTTGCGACGCCGCCGAAGTTGTACAGGGTGGAGTAGTACTTGAGGCCGATGATTACTCGAAGATTGATGGCGAAGAAGCAGCGGCCACTGGCTCCGAAAGCAGAAGCCGATGATAACGGAGGCGACGTAGATGGGAGTTAGGACAACGCCGAAGGCGATGAGAAGATGGCCGACGCAGGCGGGGAGGAGACGAAGGTGAGCATCAGGGAGGCGGGGGATGTTTTGGTACCTGAGATCAAGATCTCCGACGAGTAGCCGGAGGCGGAAGGCGGCCCATGGCGTCCAGATGCTGATGAGGGAGGACGAAGGTGTTGATGCTACGGGAAGGGTAGCCGGAGGCGACATGGCCGATCTGGTTTTCATATTGTCGATGCCGTCAAGGTGCCGCCGACGCCGCAAGATGGTCGCGAGGAAGACGATGCATGTGCCGATGCTGACGAAGGGCTTGGAGGATGGAGTAAAGTCCTCCCCGCTCGCCGGCGGCCGAAGTTTCCGCCAGGCAGGAACAGTGGGCCGATGTGGGTTCACCTTCTCTCCGGTGGAATAATCCTGTGATTGTTTGGGTCGCCGGAGCTGCCGAGGCGCAAAATCATACCGGAGCCTTCGGCGCTTCGATCGGAGTCGTCGTCGCCCTCCTTGCCCTGGATTCGTATCCCTTCACCGCTACCCACGGCCACCGTCTCCTCCCAGACCGACAACGGGGGTGATGGGGCGAAAGGGAAGAGGAGGAAATGACGATTGCGCACGTGTTTGGCAATTTTGCTCCGGCGCGGGAAAAAGGTAATCAGCTTATCTACGATGAATCGACGACCATGGAGTAGCGCGAGCGGCGATGGCGAAATAGATGAAGTAGTTAGAACGGCTTGGAGCGGTGGCGAGGCGCCGTGGCTGGCATGATTGCGGATGGTTGGTAGACGAAGAAGAGGAGATGGCGGGCTGGCAGCCAGGCTATGAGGAGGACGAGGATTTAGAGTCGTGCGAGCCGTAGAACGGCGGAGGAGAGCTTGTGTGAAGATGGCGCCGGCTGAGGCGACGAAGCCAGCTTGAGGAGGCCCAAGGATTACGCCGCGGCTCTCCCGGAAGTTTCTTGACGCATTGTGACGAGGGCACCGGGTGTTTGGCGAAGGTCGCGAATTGGCAACGGACGCAAGATGAAGACGCAACATCTGCCAAAACCGCCGGGGCGGGCGGATGCGGCGGTGATGGCTAGGAAGATCCATGAGGTAAGCCGGGAACAGAATTCATTCCGGCGCTCCATGAGGAGGACGACCCACGCGGCGTGACCTCGGGTTGATGAGGCCGGGACGAATGCCGACGCGTTGGCACCGAGGTCTCTGAAGAAGCTCATGGGTGTATGAGGGTCTTCTGGTAGTGCCCAACGAGATTTGAATGTACGACCGGAGTAGATGCTGAAGATGGTAGGTGGCGCCGGCGCCCGCCATGATCAGGAGGCAGGCGTAGACCATGAACCACCGCCCTTTCACCACCCGGATGGCCAGCCGGGCGCGGCTTATCGCCGCCGAAGCCCCTTCGCCGCCGCCGGAGAAGACCATCTCTCTCTCTCTTTCTCTCTCTCTCGGCGCTTTAGTTAAGATGAGAGTTAATAGGGGGGATGACGATGGTATTTAGAGAGCGCCAGTGAGGTGCTTGGAGTTTGACTTCAGCAGACTTTGGGTTCTAAACTAAAAAATTAAATTTTTTTCCCTTTCTGTCCTCATAATTATTGTAGGCCAAATTACATAAGAGTCCTTGAGATTTGGAGATCCTTTTATATTAGCTCAAATAAATTTCTATACTCATCCATACCTTCACTGAATCTTGAGAGTAGCAGTGTGGCTATTTTTAAAAAAAGAAAGTTCGACCGAATTTAAAAAAAATTTCGCTCCTATCTCTCATTCAATCTCTTAGATAATTAACAAGTTACAGTATTAATATAAAAATATTTGCATTTATCCATTAACTAAAATTTTTTAGTTCAAAAATATTCACTCATGCATTAAATTTCAAATTCTTTTCCCTAAAACAACTCTCCTCCTAAATTAAACCATCTTATTTTTTATTGTGTAAGTTTTAAGATGTGGCAAAAATAGGAAATCATTTTTTTTATGAAAAGATATCAATTTTTTACTTCAACTTAACTACCTTAAAATATTTTAATTATTATGTGTGAATTAAGTTTCGAAATATTTGGAGAACTTTGCTAAGTAGTTTAACAAATTCATCGTATGAGTTATGAGTCTAATTTAATGAATTATTTAGTACATTAAGTCTCGTTTGGTTGAAATTTTTTTTCCCAACATAAATTTCAACTATAAAAATTAACTTTATTTCACATCTAATGTAAATATATGAATATTAAAATCTAAAGTATTTCACATTTTCACACTTTTTAATATTAAAATAAATTTTTTTCTCATTAAATTTTAAAAATAAAATATTTTTTTCTCTTGTCTAAAAAAAAGTTCGAATCAAACGGGTTTAATAACTTAGATATATAATTTAGTTATTCACCAACCCATCCTTGATAAATTTATTGATCAATTTATTAGTTTTTCTTTTTTGGGGTATACCTATAAGGAGGCCCTTACCTTAGGGACAGGTTAAAAATTAATTTTTTTTTAATTTCTATTTATGATAATATTACTACGTTCACTTAAAAAATAATACGTGCATTGAAGGCAAAACAAAATTAGAAAATTGCATTAATGATGAGAAAAATTGGAAACTAAATCAAAATATGGATAAGTAGTTAAATTTATTTTCTCTTCCGGCCTTTGTCAAATATGATATTGTTTTCCTTTATTTGCATTAAGGGTGTTAATATGAATCGAAGATCGAAAATCGATCAAAAATTGAATTGATTTTAGATCGAATCGAAATCGAGTCGATCTAAATGAGCTGACTAACAAGCCAAAAGTTCGGCTCGGTAATAATTTCTAGCCGGGGTAGGCTCGGCTAGATCCAGCTCAAAATTAGCTCAAATTAAAATACATTTTATATTATAATACATATATAATATACTTGTATAATATATATTAAACATAATATATATATATATGTTATAATATATATATATATTATATAGTAAACTGAGCCGATCTCGAGCCGGATCGATTTGAGCTTACCCTACTCGAGATTACCCTGCTCGAGATCGGCTCAGAAAAAAAATTAAGATTTGATTCATTTTAGAGCTAGCTCGAAAATGAATCGAAATCGGCTCGAAGTTAATTGGAATCCACTTGAGCCTGCTTAAAGTCGAACCCTATCGAGCTAGAGTCAATTTCAAGTAGGTCAAAATATAAATGACTCGATTTTGAGCCGGTATTGGCTAGGCTCAAAATCGAATCGGTAACTGCCCTAATTTGCATCACCTAAATATGGTAATGAATTATCAAAAAAAAAAGGTAACAAGAAGGTTAAATGTGTAAAATTTCATAAAAATATCAAAACATATCATTATGTTTTATATTTTATTATACATAAACTCAAACCATATCATATGATATTTTTAATAAATTAGTTAATTTCATTCCAAATTCTGTATAACTTACTTTACGTTTATCACACACATCTAAAAAGACAAAAAAAATCATCTTTTAAAACTTTTTAGCATTATTCCAAACAGTCATTTATAAATTTTGTTAGAAACATTTTTCTAACATTATTATTATTAAAATAATTAAATTTAAAATTCTATTATTTTCAATTCACCATTTTTACGGCTATAAAATTAAATAATATTATTTCGAAATAACGACTTTTCTAGCACAGCTGTTATGGGAGAAAACTGCATGATATGTCGAGCTGGGACCTCCACAAACATCAATTCGTATCCACCTGGATAAGAGATTTATGGCAGAAACAAACAATAAAATTGATCTGGTTAGCTTTCACTCGATATATTACACCACACATGAAATTTAATATTAAAAATTAACTATATTTCATATCATACACATAATTTAAAATTAAAAATTAGTTTTATTTCATATTTTATATACATATTAAAATAATGACTAACGTATATCATATTTTTTACACATCCAAGGATAATAACTAACTTTATTTCACATCATTTATATTTTTTAATAAAAAATACTTTTATTTAAGTTTAATTTTAATCTTATTAAATTTAAAATTTGCAAATAAACTGATCATAAAAGGTCGTTAATTGGCACGACAAATACTAAAGACAATTAGATGATTGACCTGGTGATGATCAAAAGTAATGCGATTAAAATTAAACTTGAATAAAAATATTTTTTTATTAAAAATTATGAATGATGTAAAATAAAGTTAGTTATTATATTACAATATGTGAGAACTAATAAAGTTAGTTATTCAAAAAAAAATCCTTAATAGTTTTTCGAAAGCTGAAACTAATATTTACTCGAGTTCGCTTTGAATATAACTCGAATTTTTGTTGTTTCAACTATATCCTCATGAACTCCAATCTTCACTAATTTAAGGGGAAAAAAAAGAAGATTTGACCAGGGTGGTATCTGTAATTCTGTAGTTTAATGGGTCTGAAGGCGTGATTTTCCACCATGAGCGGCTCCATTAAAATGTTGTGGGGTTCCATTTCCCCATTTAATCGCCGCTCAATTTCGGCTTGTCGGCTTAACGTTAACCTCACGCTGAAAAGGCGCCCAAAATCGCCAGCCACAAATTTGATTTAAATTCATTGCCATTGATTTATTCTTGGCCCAAATTAGAATGAAATTCGAACAATTTTTGAATCGAATTTTAAGCCTTTTAAATTAATTTGCAACTCAAAAAAACTTTTGACTAAGGGCCACTCGTTGTATTTAAAGTGTAATGCCGTACTAGAATTGCTTTCCCTTCTCCATTTCATTAAAAAAGAGTTCATTAACGCAGCTTGAAATTGAGTCGCTCCAAAGTCAAATGACAGACTTTGGGTGTAACAACGTGAGGCGAAGACAGCAACAAGTGGCTTGTGATGGTCTCCGTTCAAAAAGTGCGGACAGGCAAGCTATGAGGCGTGCTTCTAAAATAATAAAAAGTATAAAAATTTCTAACAGATTACAAAAATAATAGAAAGGCTTAAAAATAGAAGGTGTAGTAGTCGTGAGCAATTTACTAAACTATATGATCTAATACTAACTTATCGATTTGACTTTTAAGAAATAAAATAATTTTGGCCTAAAAAAGTTAAAAATCTCTTGATATAGAATAATAATACTAGTCTAGATCATTTATCAAATATATAAATATATATACGTTTATTAGTTTGGACGGTGATAATAGGTACCAAAGATTATTCTTATAATATAATAATAAGATCGTGAGTCTAAATTTGAGTGAGGCTTTATCCATATTTGATATAATTTTTTTTTATGAAATATTCAATATAATTGTCAATTAAGCAATTTCAAGATTAATCTATTTAATTAGGTTGTAAACCAGTCAAGTTAGAGCGAGTCGGTGCTTATCCGAACTCAAACATTTGTGCTTAAGCTGGCTCAATTTATTATATTTGTATTTAAAATATATATATATATATTAATATATTTGTCTCGAGTCAATTCAAGTTTATTTCAAGCAAGCTAATATTGACTAAAGTTCAACTCAAAATGACACTCGAGCTTAAGTTATGCCTTGAAGCTCAAAAATCATCCGAGTTAAGCTCAAGTCGATCCTTGTAACATTTTGTAATCCAAATGTAGAGGCATTGTAGCTTTAGGGAATTACATGATCTAAATATTTCACACCACTCATTATCCAGCCTAAAAATGTGCCAGAAGTTGCATTTTGATCTAGTGATTTTTTTCTCTGAGAACATCATCACCCAACTATCACTCTCCAGCCTCTTCAGCTACAAGCATCATAAAATTCAAATTCAACAGAGTTATGAGTAAACTATATCTTTACTGATCTATTTGCTATCACTTTATTGAGAGATAGATCTAGTGGATCTTATGGTTCATAAAAAACGATAAATCAAACATACTGTCTTCTTCATCTTGAGTATTTTGAGTTCGACTTAATTTTTAAATCTTTCTCATCCATTTCATGCCTCCTATAATATGTAATATTTTTTTGAAAGTTATCTATAAAATATTAATATGCATAGTTCTCAATGTAGCATTCATTGTGCAAGGTTATGTGTCATGCTGCATATGAAGTGTAATTTTAATAATTTTAGAAAATCTAATTAAATCAAACTAAACAAATTAAGATATTACTTATATGCTTTCAATTTTGTTTTATTTGCTTCACATTATTTTTTTCATTTTTTATTTAAAAATTGCATATACCACCTCAAGAAAAATCTTTCTTCTCACTTAACTCTCAGATTTTGATTTTTCTATGTCTCTTTGAATAAATAATTATGAATTGAACCATCTTGATCAAGTTGAAGGAAATTTAGCTCTTCAAATAATTTAAATAGAAAAAATTTAACTATTTATTAATTTATAGAGGTGATGTATGCAATTCTTTGTATTTTTAATATATTAACTGTCAAATTGATTATATTATATTTCCTAGTTGGCATGTGAAGCCAAGAGTAATTGCCTAAATAGTCAAACAGCCAATATGACTAGTCTATTTTCATTGAATTGCTATTTTTTAAAATAAAAATTTATTATTTAAAAGAATACATTAAAAATAAAAATTAATATTTTCAAATTAAAATCGTGATGTGGCCTTTGTGCACACATAAGCCTCCCGCGGCGACCACGCATAGCAATGGCAAGCAAACCTACCTGGCACAGCGGCTTCCAAGCGTCCCTTGCACTCAAGTTCGACGGCTGCCCCGTGCGCAGTATTGTCGGAGATGAGAGAGGATTTTTTATTTTTTAATAATTTTAAGGACCAAATTAAAATTAGAGTTAAAATTCGAACACTTATATGAAATAATTTATATTTTGAGAATATATTTGAAGCCCCTCAATGACCATGGTTGATCATATTAAAAAGTTGGCAAGCTTGTATTGATTGGACAAAGCAATAGCTAGTGCAGAGGCTGGCTAGCCAAATTGGGATACCTTAATCGCGTTTAAGTTGATAGTTTAAAAGTTACTTTCGAGTTTAATTTATTGAATTATCTAATAGATCATTGGACCTATAAAAATAATATTTAGTTGAAGTTAAAAAACCTACTAAATTGATTATTTTAAAATAATTTTATCAATATTTTATATTAATATTACATTATATATTAATTTAAAGAGATTTATATGGAAGACATTTTAATTACAAAAAATTACTTATTGTACAGTCAAAATTAAATATTACATATATCACATTAAAATAATATAAAATTGCATATTTCATACAATATTTTAAAAAATTTATGAATAAAATTATTATATATTTTTATGATCTTATCCTATTAAGTATAATTCATAAGTTTATAATAAAGACTTTTATATCACTGGATTGATTTTTAAGTGAATTTTATAAGAATTTAGGACTTAGTTTTTAGAATTAAATTAATTTAATGTATAAAATTAAATTTATAAGTTATAGTTTTAAGGTGCACTATTTGAAATATAATGTAATTTTATTTAAAAATAATATAAATTTATAATTTTATAAAATTTTATCGTTATATACATAATATTTTATTTTTGATAGTAAAACACATAATTATTTATATTCACATAATTCATGTAAATAACTTTAAATTTAAATACTAAAAGTTAAAATTTATTTTATATTCTAAATAAATTTATTTTTAAAAATAATTCTATTTCACATTTTATATACAATTAAATAAAAAAGTAATTTTATATTACATTTAATATAAATTTTAATAATAAAATAAATTTATATTATATTATATTATAAAAATAATTTCTTATTTTAATTAAAAAAATTAAAATATCTTACTGCACCAGCTGATGACAGCCCCCCGTTACGTGGCCAGCAGGTGCTTATGCCACGTGGCATGCTGTCATCCCTTCCACTGACACCAACTCACCTCACAGTGGGCCTGATCCGCGCTTGCATGCGTGCGACGACCGAGTTATCCGGGTTCGTTAAAACGCAAATTTTTATGTGGTTTAATTACTTTGGGGTACCCAATAATAAATGTCATTGCAATTAGATGTTATACTTTACTTTTAAACTGCAATTAGGTGACTGAACTCGCCAATCAGTAATGAATAATGTTCTTCTTTTATCAAAACTGCATTAAAACTTGATATACATAATTTATTTAATGAGAGTAAAATAAGGCTTAAATATTTATTATATTTAAGTAAAAAATAAAATGATAATTTCTTTATTTTCTTAAAAAAAAAATAAGACGAATAACTAAAAAAATATTTATATACTACAATAAATTTATTATTTTACATATTACTCATTACATTTAATAAATTACATTTCAAATATCAGAAAGCATAAAAATTATCTTTATATCATAATCATAGTGTACCTAATATAATATTTTAATTATTTATGACATAAATGATAAATTTAATATAGTATGCAAATCATTATGCATTGAAAAATAACTAAAATACTCTTTATATAACTTAATTAAAATTAAAAAAATTATAAATAACAATAAAAATAAATAAAATTGAATGAACTTAAATTAAATAATAATTAATAAACAAAGCTAAATTCATTATACATAAAATTAATGAATTGTTATTATTTAACATGGATAATAAAAAAGTAATCCAATTTCCTCTTTATTATAATTAATGTGATGTCTAGATTTCAATCTAGTTTGTGTGACATTTAAAATAAATTTTTTGTAGTTTTAATAATATTATCAAAATTATCATCAAATTAAATATTTATTTTTCAATTAACATAGCATAACAATATTATAACATTAAGCCATAAATCTCTACAATATAATGCTTAAATTCAAACATAAATTTTTATTATATATAAATGTAATTATTATTTTTTATATTTTTTGTATTTTTATGGTACGTGTACATACGCAATATGAACTCGTTGACTATTCCAATATCTATCGTTCAGAGAATAACTGAAAACTACTATGATTATATAGAACGGGTAATAGTTCAGACTTGACTGTAATTTCACCATTGACACGTGTCGGTATGAGTTTGGCGCTCGATGGGAGATCAAATCTTCACATGAAAATATTCAATGCATGTGGTTTGTTGAAGAAAATAAAATAAAATAAATGCACGTGCCTAAAAGAACATTTTATATTTATTTTATTTTTTACTGAAAGGTACCTCAGAGAGTCGACTATTTTGGAGAGAATCTCAAAAGAAATAACTTTGCAATCATTAAGTCTCTATTTATTTGACAATTTAAAATTAACTTAGTTTAATTTTAAATAAATATATCATATCACATATAAAATTTAATATTAAAAATTAAATTTATTTCTCACCTTACACACATCACTAAAATAATAACTTATATCATATTCTTTACATATCTCAATATAATAACTAATTTTATTTCACATCATTCACAATTTTTAATAAAAAAATATTTCTATTCAAGTTTAATTTTAAGCTTATTAAATTTAAAATTTACAAACAAATAAGCCCTTAATGTTTTATAATATTAGTTAATAATTACTGAAAGATATCTATAATTAATTTAATTTTTTTTTAAAAATTAATTAAATAATTTTATTTCAAAATTTTTGCAATAATAAATTCCTTATATTATAGAGTATTCTAAGCAAAAAAGCAAAATTAATTGATTTCAAATTTTTTCATTAATAAAATTCTAGAAGATAGGTGAATGATTACACCCGGCGGTCATCAGTTTTTGTTTAGTTTTGAACAAAGAAGCGTGACGTCATCCCATGCCAAGTCAGCAAATTGTTGACACGTGGTGATTTGAGCTACCCACGTATCTTTCTTAAAAAGAAAAGATACGTGGCAGTTCAAAATCATCCATTTCCACGTATCTTATGTTGGACTTCATAAGTCAGATTTTGAGCCAAGCCCGTACCGACTCAAAATCGGATTGATCACATTTCAATCGACTTAAAATCGGTGAAGCCGATTTCGATTCATCTTCTAGCCGGCTCGAAAAAATTTTGAAAATAATTCGAATCTCAATTTTTTTTCGAGCCTAGTAAGCTAGACTAGATCCGGCTCGAGATCAGTTCGGTTTGTAATATATATATTATTTGTATTATAATATAAAATGTATTTTAATTTGAGTAGATTTCGAGCTGGATTGAGCCGAGCCTACCCGGCTCAAAATCATTACCGAGCTGAACTTTTGGCTTATTAGTAGGCTCGTGTACGATTTCTATTTGATCTAAAATCGATTCAATTTTTGATCGATTTTTGATCTTCGATTCATATTAACACCCTTAATTTTATGTTGTTCAATTATGCACGTTCGCGATTATTAATATTTACATATTTTATTTTGATTTTCTTTTAGTAAACGTATGTTGACACTATTTGTTTCTAGATAATTTAAATAAATTTCATTTAAATTTTTTAAATTATAAGTTATTTTATAGATAAACAACATTTAAAATTCATCATTCGAGTCTTAGGGGCCGTTTGGTTCGATATTATCTTAGTATTATATTATGTAATGTAGATGTCATTTTTTGACTAATCATTTTATAATCTAATAGAAGATTTTTTGTAGATGTCATTAAACCAAATAATTGCTTTTTCTATATAACATAACATAACATAACATCAAGATAAATTGAATCAAATATTCTCTTAGAGTTTTAAAATAATTTTTAATCGCATCCTAATTAAGTTTACATAAATATTTCATTCTAAATTTTTTATATGCTCTGTTAATATCCTGTTACATGTTAATATAATCTATTTTAAATTATAATTTTTTAATTTTATATTATAATTTCTTAATTTTAAATAACAAAAATGCCATTGTGTCTAAAGAAGGGAAGAGCATTGTGGTCTCGTGTTGGACTCGTGATGAGGATGCAACACATTGCGCCACTACGTTGTTATGCATATGGTAAAGGCGCCGCTAGGTAGCTCATGAGGCTACCCTACTCACTATATATGTAACCCACGCGAGCATCAGGTGCTGGGGTGCTTCATTGCACGAGTGGAGACGCACAACAACAACAGCCCCTGAACACTGCCAACCTTGGTACAATATGCATCCCACATGTTGTCTTCACTCATGACGTACTCATGATAGACAGTGTCATTATCAAATGATCAAAGAAGGAGAAGCTGGTTAAATAATAATAATTTTTTATTAACTTTTTAGCAAAAGGATCAAGAATAAAATATTTGAAAAACTTAGAGATTTAAATGAAAGATTTTGAAGATTTTAAATAGGTAAAATATTATCTTATAAATTATATTAATGTTATAAAAATTAATAAGATTAAGTTATATTTATGTTTGAGAGATTGATATATAATATATGATTCAAAATAAAAAATTATAATGATGTATATTTCGTTTGTGGAAAATAATAATGTGTATATCAATTATTTATAAAATTTCAGTTTCTTTTTTTTTTTAATAGAATAAAATTTCAGTTTCTTATGTGAAATAAATTAGGGATAATTACCTGCTTGTTACATCATTTCACTTTATTTATGCGTTACCCATTTATTCTTAGTTAATTACGCTATGCACACTCAAAATATTAAAAAATCTTACATACACATACTTAAGTTAAAGTTTAGTCAAAATTTATTTGAAAAATAAAATATTTCGTTAGTAAATCATTAAAATTATATTTTTACCCTTAATAGTATATATTTTTTTCTTCCTTGATATCACACTAAAGCGCTGATCTGTCATAAAATTAATTCACCTCGCAGATGTTTTCTTCCCTTACCACAACTTAAACATCAAAGTTTTAAGATTTTCACTCAAAATATATTTAAATATCCTTAAAATAATATGATGAACGGTTCAGATTTTTTGTAACCTAACTATATTTAGGTTATTGGAAAATTATAATTGCTCATTATAATAGAAACAAGTGAAAGTGTATGTACGTAAGATTTTATAATATTTTGAGTATGCATAGAGTAATTAAGTAAGAATGGATAGATAACGTATAAATAAAACGAAATAGTGTGACATATAGGTAATTATCCTAATAAAATATTTGAATTTATATTTATGAATTATTAAAAAAATGTGTGAAGGTTCATTCGCACAGATTTCAAAGTGGTCGGCAACTGAACTTTAATAGAATCTCGAGAAGCCAAACTTTTTGATGTGCGGATGTGACAGTTCACAAACCCAAATCTCTATAATTCCGTGCCTCGGCAAAATTACAAAAGAGTTCCTGTTTTAGGAGGTAGTTTAGATTGATCCAAATTATGAAAAGATTTCAGTTAGATCCTCCATTCAGATAAAATAACATTCCAATTCGACACGGATCATGCAATTGATAAACTTCTAATACACAATGAATTAATGAAATTTGCCAAATACATCTCTAAATTCTATATTTTTTCTCTGAATGATCTTCTCGTTTTAGTTTGACCTCCACATTCGAGTTAATACAAGCCGAAGTACGCAAAGTTCTTGTATAAAATATATTGTATCAAGGAATTGTAAAAAAATATTACCAGTTAAATTTATATATAGTCGAGTCATACTGGAATAGACTAAACCTGTAGTTACTGGAACTAACAAAATTCGAAGAAATTGATTTGGTATTAAACCATAACAAAAATTTAGTTGATTTACAATTTGAAGATTTTGAACAGCATATATCTTTTGCTGATTAATCCTATTTATGTTATGATTGAAGTTATTTTACGATATATTGTAGAGGGACAAATACTATATTATTATAAATTTTATAATCAATATTTTAGATCCTATTTATATATTATTTTGATTGTTATCTCGTTATATTAAAGAAAATGGCTTAAAATTTTTAATGGTGTAAAAGATAAATAATGTAGTTAAAACTAAAACGATTCACAATGTTTGCCTTGATTTGGTTAAGTTTCGGTTTGGAAAAGTATATAAACTAAAACTTTTGGTATCTAACGCCAGTAAAACCGAACTGATTTATATAGCTCTAGTATGTTGTATGTGTTTTCGATGCATGATTTATAATCTCACACGTATTTTATCTTCCTATCACATATATAGATACACGTGCTTATTATAATAACGAGCAAATTCAAGTTGAACTATTCCTCTTGAATCAATTTAAAGTCAAGTGAGAAGACTATTGATTGACTAAATGAAGAATTTGAATTAAGAAAACATAATAAAAATTTCCCACATCTTTTGTTCATGTCAACTTATTGGGCATCACAACTATGCATGATATTGATGAAAGGCAGTTATCAATCTTTTTGAAAAATCCAAGTAGAAATCATGGAATCTGTTGCCCAACCACAGTGTGTGTGAACAACTTTTTCTCGTGTCATATTCCGTAGACTCTTATTTTGTTCCGTATTGAAATCACAACTTTTAGTTTTGTTTGGAATCAATCTATTTAAGTAATCTCGAATCAGTTTGACTTATTTGAAAAAGCTATTTTTATCAATTTTGACTACAACTTTAACATTTTAAGACAACATTAATTCCTTGAATTAAGAATTTTGAGTAGAAAATTAAAGAACATGACCAATATATTTGTCAAAAATTAATGAAATATGTTTGGGTAGAAATCCCAAATAAGATATTAAGGAGATTGAGAAGGATTAGCGAGGGAGTTTAGAGGTGGTGAAAAGTTTAGCAAGAAAGGAGAAGAGATTTTCTTTGAGGTCATCCTGAAAGGCAAGAAGAAGGGTTGAGGCAAGCTGTTGACAGTCTCTGGGGAATTCTGCTGTAGAGAGCTAGAAAAACAAAGCTAAAGGGTTATAGTCGAATAGCAGGTCAACAGTGTTTAGTAAGCTTAGGGAATCAGAGGCTGAGATTCAAAACCCCTCTCTCACCATAAATGAGGGTATATATAATGAGAGCAAAGTGTATAAGATTTGGTAGGTTAATTAACTCATTAATGAGGCAACGACTAGATGTACAGCATGGGCAGTGGTATAGCCTGCGGTATAGGTAGTGGTATGACCTGCTCACGACGCTTAACTATTCAGATATTAATAAAAGGGGGTTTTTACATATAGGACATGAAATTTACATGAAATTACGCATTTCACCATCAATTCGTAAATATTACCACTATCACACCATATTTATTTAAATTTTACGCATTTCATATATTTCACATATTTCATATACTTTATAATATTATATGTAAATTAAAATGCATAAATTCATTAATATTTAAATTCTAATATATATTTTTATTTTTTACTGTAAACACATCAATTTTCTTACTTTAATTAAAAATTATAGTCATATGGATTTAAATTCAGCACCCTAATTGAAAATTTTAAATAGGATAAATAAATTAAAATACATAAATTCATAAATATTTAAATTATTATTTATATAAATTAATTTATTTATAGTATTTAATTAATATATTAATAATATAGTTAAGATCAAGGCCAATTTAGAAATGTGAAGTTCACCATCAAAAAATATGGTGTGAAATATGTGAAATGCGTAAAATTTAAATGAATATGGTGTGAATAAAAGACACCTCTACTATGTCTCTAAGAGATTGTCATATATACGACAATATTATCATATGATAAAAGCTTACTAGCTAATCATTTATTCTATCTCCTTGTTCAGCTAGCTCTGAGCTGCTCGGTCATTTGACTCAACCCAAGGGGGTCTCTTGAATTTGATTGAGATCATAGTTCGAGTGACTTATTAGAGAATTTACTTAAATTTATTTACGTGTCACGGCTGAGTGACGTGACAGATTTTTTGAAGATATCATAATTAACTATCGAAATCAAGTTTTAAAACATTCATCTTAATCCACTTATATATTTTATCATAGATATAAAACTTTGATTTTTGGAATTGAAAGTTCTGAATGTGTATCTTTTTTTAGATATCACTGCATTATTATAATCAGTTCTAGTAAAAGTGCAGTTTAAGATTACATTTTCAAACTCTTTCAATAAGATACCTATAGTATGTAAAATTTTCAACTAGATCCTTCTGTTAATTTTTCTATTAAAACAAAATAAAATTACTTTTACTAAATCTCTAAAATATCTAAAGGAAATATGAATGAAAATGATAACTTAATAAATTCAAAATTTTCTATATTACTGATCGAGTATCACAAATTCAATATTTTTATATTTTTAAATGCACTTGATTTCAGACGAAACATTTATCCGATAAGGGCATTTATACTTCGATCTTTCTTTAGGTTGTTATTTACTCTTTTTTTTTAATTAGAAAGAAGCCCAAAAATTGACTCGAGAGGCAACTATTAGCCCTAGACATACACATTCATACATACATACATACATATATTTGGATGTATTAAGATGTCTTCAAATGAATAGAATTCATATCCTATTTCTATTTCTTTAGGATATTTTGCATTATGTTCTATTTTATTAAAAGATATTTTCTGAAGTGCCCTATTTATAGATCTTTTCTCATTGACTCAAATTCAGTTTGACTTAAATTTAGTTTCAAATTTATTTAACTTATATATTCAACCATTTATTCCAAACAAAATGAATTTCAAATATTATAATTATTGTATATAATAATATTATTGAAATATAAATAAGTAAATATACATGAATCACTTAATTTACTTTTAAATACTCTGTATAACTCATCATATATGAATTACTTATTTTATATATTACATATTTATATGAAATAGCATTAATTATATTTTTTGAATGAGCTAATTTCATGTCACGAAAAAATTCAATTAATTTCAAGTCAGTTAATTTCGAGTTAGGGTAAAATTGAGTTGGAAGCAGAAAATTCTATTAATTATAATCAATTATATGTGCACTTTGGGTGGGCCCGTGCATACATTAAGGGCTGTGATTGGATGTTGAACTATTCGACGCCTTCCAAAAAATCGAAGTAAATCCTAAAAAAATCCTAGAAATCGCAAACACTTTAAAGAGATTATTTTTTTATGCTCAGTCCCTCCTAAATAGGTGTCGGGTTGGGCAGGCTTGTAGGGCTGCCTACTTATTGATTTGATATACGTATATTATAGTTAAAAAATTAAATTTAGGGTAAATAGCATTTGAGTTCCTCTAGTTTGGTCGTATGTGCAAATAGGTCTCTCAAATATTTAAATGTAGCAAACTGGTCCTCTAGTTTGCTGAAATATACATATAGGTCCTTGGGCCGTAACAGACGTTAGAAAACACTTTCTCTCTCCTCCCTCTCTCTCCTCCCGATCGTAGCGCACGGGCGACACCGCGCGACCTCCAACGGGTTGTGCCGGCGTATGCGAGCGCAGGTGTGGCCGGCAGCGGGCCTCTCTCTCTCCGTGAGGGTGGGGAGGAGGGATTCCATGGCGGGGAGGAGGGATTGAGCAACATTAGTGTCTTCCTGATCCTCTCTCTCTCGTCCTGATCCCGCGCACACGCGACGCCGAACCGGACCGAAGATCGAACCGGTCAATCGACCGGTTCATGGTTTTATCGGTTCAACCGATCGAACCGTGGCTCAACCGAATGACTTAATAATTACATCATAATTAAATATAAATTTTCTAAATGTGAGATTAATTTTTAAAATATGATAAAAAATATTTTGAAAAAAAATAGTACAACTAATTTAAAAAATTTACTACTACAAGAAATGTATAAAAAATTAAAAATTACAAAACAAAATGAATATAATTGCTTTTCTTGTCAATTTGTCATTCAAAATACTTTGTCTCTTTTATAACAATTCGAAATAAATTCATGATAAAAAATATAATAAATTAGCTAAACATCCATTATATAAAATAATTATTATTCAAAATATAACATCAATATTAAAATATTAATGCCCAAATATTAATGTATAAAAATAAAATAAGAAATTCAAATAATAATTCCGGTTTGTCCGGTTTG
>KZ451982.1:2089862-2112166 GCA_002786265.1 Apostasia shenzhenica
TTACATATTATATTAGTAGATTATAGTTTATAATGCTCAGTTTATATTTCACAATATATATGTATATATATTATAAATACTGATTTTTATATTAAAATATTTAATTAATTCATAAAAATATAATATTCTTTCCTTATTTTATTTTCAATAAATTTAACATTATTTTAAATTTGATTATGAAAATTACTTAAAAATAACTACTTTTATTGTAAAGGGATTAAATTTGAAAACCCGAGTTCCGAACCGATCCGATTTCCGACCCGAGAGGATATGGATCGACCATGACCCGATCTGACGTATAAACCAATCCGACGTATATGAATTTGGATTCGGGTCGGAGTTAACTCGACCCGAATTCAATCCGTTGACAGGCCTAACCATGGCTCTTACATTATTTTTTATGGCTGTGCTATCTGTAAATTATTATTTGAATAATTCAATGTTGTTATATAGTAATAGATAGTCAACATATGACACCTAATATAAAACATCCATAATTAGAAAGAGTTTCATTTAATCTTTTTACTATTAACTATTATAATATATTATTGTGTGAGCGAGGGAAAGTTTTTTTTTAAATTTTAAGAGTTAAATATATTTTAAGTTACTTTTGGGTTAAGGTTGGGTCAAGTTAAGTCAAGTTAACCTAATATTCTCTTAGAATCATGAGTCATTTTTCTAGAAGATACAAAATATTAATACTCTTATGATCCATAATATTCATTAACTCCATTAAAATGCCTGTCAGATTATCTATATTTTAAATCCCTAATATCATCTAATGTCTTGGACTAATTTCTTTACCTGCATTCATCTATAATATGCGAATCCTTTCTCACTTGTCACTACACCAGACCACCGATATAGCAGCCTTTACACTTTTAAAATTTTTTAGAAGATTCATATCATATTTATTCGACAAGTTTTACGCTAACTATCAACTGCCTAACACAATTCTTGCATTTCTCATCTGGAACCTGAGACCCGACATTTCAAAGTATAAATATGTTGTGTCAGCATTTAGTTCAATTCAATCTTCATATCATGTCAAGTAATTATTTAATTTAATAATATGTATAAATAATTTTATAATAAACTAACACTTAAAAAATAATATCTAAAAATAGCATGGCATAACAGTCCATAAAATATTGGACCATAAAATCCCTAATAACATATGCATAAATACAGTAAATTTTGATTTTATTTTAAACAAAACCTCCAGTCCTTCAGGTATTATTCATTATTTTTAAGGCTAACATTCCACAACCATCAAGGAGATCATTTTCCAATAGAACTGTCATTTCAAAGCATATGGGAATACATAGATTAAAGATTGTGATAATCCTAAAAATAAAACTATACATGAATAATTTTGAGATAACACATTTTGTGCATACAATGATCAGAAAATAAATTTTCTAGTTAGATAATAAAATATTGGGTCCGAAAGATGTAAAGCGACCTTCGAGCTGCATGAGCACGCAGATAAGTATCTCAAATAATTGTCACCAGGGGCTCTGATCATCTGCTAGCTGGGAATCTGGGATAATGTTTCTGAAATGAGGTCGAGGCTGATTTCTTCCAAGAGGGAAGTTCCAGAACGAATCTGAGTGCTCATAGAAGAAGTAGAAGATCACAGCTGAGCACAAGAAAAGGGCCACTAGCAGCAGGTATAGTTGCCATTCTGCAGAAGAGAACATGAGAGCTTTCAGCAGCAACTCACAACAAAAGATGGCTTAGTGGATAAAAAGAACAACTACTGTCATACAAAAACAACACTAAGCCTTAATCCCACTAGATGGGGTCACTTATATAAATCCTTTGTTTCCATTGCGCTCTATTAATTAACAAATTCTTATCTAAGTCTAAGTAACTAGGATCACTCCTTATAGTTTTTTTGTCATGACTTTTTTGGTCTCCCTCTTCCTCTTTGCACATGGGTAAAATCCAATAACTAGATTTTTCTAACTGAAGCTTCAATCGGCTTACGATTAACATGTCCAAACTACCTAAGCCGATTTTCTCTAAGTTTATCCTTAATTGGTGCAACACCAACTTTCTTTCGGATATATTTATTTCTCATTCTATCTTTTCGTGTATATCTACACATCCACTTTAGCATCCTCATTTTTGTAACATTTATTTTATTTATATGTTTCCTCTTTGCAGGTCAGCATTCAACATCATATATTATCGCTGGTCTTATTACAGTTTTATAAAATTTACTCTTAAGTCTAAAAAGAACAACTACGTCATACAACAACAACAACCAAGCCTTAATCCCGCTAGGTGGGGTCGGCTACATGAATCCTTTGTTTCCATTGCGCTCTATCAGTTACCAAATTCTTATCTAAGTCTAAGTAACTAAGATCACTCATTATACTTTTTTGTCATGTCTTTTTTGGTCTCTCTATTCCTTTTTATACATGGGCAAAATCCAACAACTCAATTTTTCTAACTGGAGCTTCAATCAGCCTACGATTTATATGTCTAAACCATCGAAGCTGACTTTCTCTAAATTTATCCTCAATTGGTGCAACACAAATTTTCTTTCGAATATAATCATTTCTCATTCTATCCTTTCGTGCATATCCACAAATCCACCTTAGCATCCTCATTTTTACAATATTTATTTTATTTATATGTTCTCTATTTACAGGCCAGCATTCAGCACCATATATCATCACTGGTGTTACTACAGTTTTATAAAATTTACCCTTGATTTTAGATGGGATTTTTCTTTCGTATAACACACCAAAAGTATTTCTCCATTTTACCCATCCTGCTTGAATCCTGCTAATAACGTCATTATCTATTTCAGCATCATTTTGTATGATTGATCCAAGGTATCTAAAGTGCTCACTCCACTTAACAATTTGATCACCAATTGTCACATCTCCAATATAAGTATTTCTTTTTTGACTAAATGTGCACTCCATTGGTATGTTTGACATGAACCTAAAAATAGGCAAAGAAATAAAAATAATAATATTTTAAATTTATTATAAATTTTAAAAATTTTATTTCACATCCAACACAAATTTCAACATTAAAAATCAACTTTATTTCACATCCAATACAAATTCTAACCTTAAAATCAACTTTATTTCACATCCTACACACCTCCCAATATTAAAATAATTTTTTTTCCCATCAACTCTATAAAATAAAATATTTTCTCTTTCCTTATCCAAATTTATCCTCCAACCAAACAAGCCCCATATATTCAATTTTTGATCTACTGAGATGAAAACCTTTAGATTCTAGAGCATTCCTCCAAAGCTCGAGTTTCGCTTTAGCTCCCTCTTTAATTTTTTCAACAAGAAAAATATCATATGTGAAGAGCATACACCAAAGCACCTCATCTTGGATATGTCCAGTCATGACTTTCATAATCAAAGTAAAAAGATACGGACTTAAAGCTGAGCCTTGGTGTAGTCCAACTGTAATAGGAAAATCCTTAGTCAAACCTCCTTGTGTCCGAGCACAAGTAACATCTCCTTTATACATGTCTTTAATAACTTGAATATAAGCAGTGCAAATCTCTTTCTTTTCTAAAACTCTCCAAAGTACTTCTCTTGAGACTTTATCATAAGTTTTTTCTAAATCAATAAAAATCAAATATAGATTTTTCTTTCTCTTCTTAAACTTCTTAATAAATGAATGACTTCTATAGTAGATCTACCTGGCATAAAATCAAATCGATTCTCTGATACTTTAGTATTATGACGTAACCTTTGTTCGATCACCCTCTCCCAAAGTTTTAAACTATGACTCATTAATTTAATTCCTCTATAATTGGCACAATTCTGTACATCGCCTTTATTCTTATAAATAAGTACTAATATACTCTTTCTCCATTCATTTGACATCCTTTTAGTTTCAAAATCATATTAAACAATATAGTGAGCCAAGAAACTCTTTCATCTCCTAAACACTTCCAAAAATCTATTGGGATGTTATCTGGTCCCACTGTTTTTTTATGTTTCTTCTTCTTTAAAGCTTTCTAGACTTGAAGCTTTACTAATACGTTGGATGAAAGAGTAATTTTTACTTTCTTTTGGAGTTCTAAGTTCCGTAAGATCAATTGAATTTTCACAACTTTCATTGAAAAATTGTTGAAAGTAACTAATCAATCTATCTTTGATATCTTCTTTCATGAAAAGTACTTTTTGATTTTCATCTTTAATACATTTTATTTCAATTAAATCTTTAGTTTTTCTATCTCTTATCTTAGAAATCTTATATAATTGTCTTTCTCCTTTTTTAGTGTCTAGCTTCTTATATAAATCATCAAAAGTCATATTCTTTGCATTGCCTACTGCTTTCTTAGGTTCCTGTCGAGCCACTTTATATTTCTCTCACTTATCCTTATTTTTGTTTTTAGAACAACTACGTCATAACAGCGAAAATTTTTATGCTGGCTGTCAACATAACAGTACTTCCTCCAGGCTTGGGAAAACTGAATAACATAGCCTGATATGGAGCATGAAGAGGAAGTAAAGAAAAAAATTTACCCTTCCAATCTGCAGGGACATTGAGCTTTGTGATCACAGGTCCCCATTGATTTGAAGTGGAGATCACAACTCTGCAATACTTAAAAGCAACTGTTAAACTAATAAGTTCCCCAAGTTGTAATGATGCAATGATATCATTCTATAGCAAAGACAGCAATAACAAAGAATAAAAACAAGAATAGAGCACTAATTCTAAACAAGTTTGGATTGGCTTAAATAAAATCTCAGTTCCCTATTCAGCTCCATGTAAAGCATAACTCTCTTAGTGAGCACGAGGGAAGTTTTTAGACAGAGACCAAACGCAAGCCCAAACGTTCACTAGCTTAGTTGTATAGAATAAACCCAAACAATAATCAACTTAAACTCATGAGTGTACAAAACTAATTCAGAAAAAGGTAATACATCATCATAATATTAACAACCTTGTCTCAAATATTTGAGTTCATTTATGAATCCATGATCAATAATTTAGTTTAATGCCTGAACGTACTAGGGCTATAGATTAGTCGACTTTGAGTGAGTTGGTGCTAGCTTGAACTCAAAATTTTCGATTTCAGGTCAGCTTGTACTTGAAATGATTCCAAGTCGAGCTAACAAGACTTGAAATTATTCGAACTCGAACTAACTCGAAATCCATTTCGAGTGGGCTCGAAATGGAATATATTTGCATATTTTTTTTTTAAAAAAGGTATATACAACATATAAAAATATAAAAAGTATACGTATATATATCTAAATATATATTTATTTTTTACCAAAATAATGCTTTTCAAATCGATTCTAGTTTATATAGAGCGAGCCAGCCTTGGCTCGAACTCGACTCGAAATGACACTCGAGCTCCAATTTTGGCTCAAAGCTCAACTCAAAATCGTTAGGATCGAGCTCGAGTCAAGCCCAAGTTTGAGAGAGGTCAAGCACTTTCACCTATAGTATAAATTAATCTTTTCTTCTATTAGCTTTCATCTTCATATTTTTTCATACAAACCCAGCCTAAATCATTTACCCATTGGAACTAATTAAATAGATTGTGCTGAAAACAAGGCATGGCAAGGACAGGAGAATTTTTCGGCCGCAAGCAACAAGAAGAGTGAGTAAAAAAGTATTTTTAATTGACACATTCTATCATATATCAAATGAAAGATACTCGAGCAAAATTTACGACCACATACAAAGTATTACTTTAACCATTCAAGTGACAAAAGCATGGGCATGGTTAAATAAGATATGAAAACTAAGCAAAGTCGAAAGTCCATCTGCTAAGCATATATGCAATTGACAAGTAGAGAATAGCAATTGGGTTCGTTTAGATTTGATGGGCGTATGCTTATAGGAATTCAGACAATCTTCCTATACGTTTCGGAATAAAAATGTTAGTAACATCTCAATACTCCCATCACTTTGTTCCAAGCATGCCGCAAATAGTTGAATATTTAATTGCACCAACAATAAAAGAACTACTTTTTTCGACATATGCCAGACATATACAATGCAATAGTCTTGTTGGTTTTTTTTCTTGATCAAGACAATAGTCTCATAATTGCAGAATCATTATAGGTAATTTACAAATATAAAATGCAAACAGCATCACAAGACATGCGTATATTATTATCAAGCAAAGAAATAAAATGTATAAACCCCCATGTCTGAGGGAAGAAGAGGACTGTCAATGGAGATTTTAAAAAAAGTATGATTGGGAATACAGTTGGCTATGGTCACCACCCTTGCAAAGAGTTCATTCTATTTAAACAGAGAAAGCAGAATATTAACTACAACAATTAGCATGCAAGGGGAAGAACATACAGACTATTTATATAGACAATATTAATTAAGGAAACAACCTTTCTGAAGGGCAGAACTCGATAGACGAAATGGATGACCCTAGATGAAGCTTCTTGCTCCAGTGACATATTTCCATTTTCTTTACGTCAACTACACACATGTCACCATCGTTGCTACCCCTGCATAAGAAAGAAAGGCATATGACTCTTTCTAATGCTTCAGGAGGACAAAGATGATAAGGTGAATTACAACCTACTTAAGCATCCAGCGAATTATGGCATGCTCTGTAGCATCAAATTTAAAGTTTAATCCTCCTTACCCAATGTTGGCCCAATATTGAGTGACCACCTATCACAAGAAGTGAATCTCCTATTCTAATGTAGAACAACAATCACGATAAGTGACCTACGGGGCGTTTGGTTCGTTGTTATCTCGGTGTTAGTTATGTAATCTAGATGTTATGGCGTCTAGATGTCATCTTTTGACTAATAATTTTATAATCTAATAGAAGATTATTAGTAGATGTCATCAAACCAAACAATTGCCTTTTCTAAATAACATAACATAACATAACATCAAGATAACATTGAACCAAACGCCCCCCTACTTTATTTCATCCAAAGCAGAATATTACTCAACACCAGTACAGATTGAACAAATTGAACCAATAAAAAAAACCGTTAGTCCAGCCTGTATGTACATGATCAAGAGGCCAACTTGCCAGCAAAATGCTGCTAGCTAAACATAATAAAGCCATAAAGGTCATTACATGCTTTTAGGGATTAGATATAATCTCCAAAAATTGTAATATTATTTAGAAACCTGTGATGTCAGACAAAATTGCCATTAACTCTTTCTCATAATCATACGAATAGAGTCCAGCAAACAATGCAGCAGTGCCTTTTTAAAAGCTCATGCTTGCATCTCCTCTATTTAAATTTGCGGTGCTTCTAGACTAATTTTGTATATTAGCAATTTCACTAGGTAATATATTCCATCCAGTACTAATAAATCATCACCAAGTATTGACTACCAAAGACTCTTTATCTTTCCCTCGATTTTTATCCCTTGTAATCTCTCTTTCATGAATCATCTATCTTCCCATCATGTACTTGAGCTAAAACTCACCATCCCAAAGGACCTGTGACAAATGTTTGCATGCCCCCAGTGGGTGTTGATCACATCAATACTGCCTAGGTCCTTATTTATTAGGAGCCTAAATCATGTGCATCACTGTCCATGAATGGATGGAGGTATGAACAACATACGGGATGGAGCATACATATCAACTTTTTATGACAAATATAGTAGAAAGTGAGGGTAGGGTGGCAACAAGAATATAATGGGGCTTAAGTTGGCAAGATGACAATAATGGGGGGTTAAGCGAACTAGAAAACAGAAGGCTAGCTTTCGTTGACGATGAAGTAATAGGAAAATAGTTTAAGAAACAAAGTTATAGTTCTTGTCTCATTTAAGTAAAAAGGTAGAAAATAAAGTAGAATACCAATAGCATATACTAGGTTCTATTTGAAGTTCTTAAATTAATCGTCAGAATTCCAGATGCTAAAATTTTGAAAACATGAACCTACGCGATATTATATCATAGACTCAGGAACCAGTGTAATTTAACCTAAATTAAATATATGTAATGAAGACAATGGAAAGAATCCCCTGACATAATTCTAGAAGAATACCATAAGTGAGGTGGGAGGACATATTAGTCCGAGACTTTAAAATTGAAATTATAAACAAAAATAAGTGGATTTCATATACTTACAATGCTAAATACTTTCCATCCAAGCTAATTGATAGAACTGAAACAGGTTTCCTAAGTAACCTTTTGAAACCAATCCTATTCCAAGTACTGATATCCCAAACAGCAGTAACCACCTTGCCTCCTGTCAAAGTATTGTTCAACACAGTAAAATTTTTCCAAATGAATCATAGTAATGAAATTCTATAAAAATTCATCTAGTAATCCCTACCTTTTAAAACTGTACAAAACAGGAAAGGTTTCATTCCATCCCTAGAGAATCGACAACATTCAATTTTCTCATCCTAGAAAGGTGAACAGTAAAATTTAACATTAGCAGAATGAAACTATCACAAGTGCAAGAGACCTTCAAGAGCAGAAGATCTGAAAATAAAAAACATTTTAAAAGAAAAACATATAACGACTATACCGCTTGGCGTGTCAAAGAAATCAATGGTGCCCCATCATTTATTTTCCATATTCTCGCAGAACCATCAGTCGAAGTTGAAACTAAAAATTCTGAATCTAAACTGTAGTAGATTTTCTGAAGTAAGTGGGATAAAACATATTTCACTTTGACAAAAAAATCCGCAAACATGCACGCATATCTTATATTTACAAGCATTTGCTTCCTGATCAACATAAAATAGCAGATCAGATGTACAAAATTTTGTGAAAGTTGAATGTTGATGTTGTCACCTAATTTCTTTAGTCACATAAGTAGAAAGAAATTTACCATCAGTAAGCAATTGTATCATATCCAAAGATGCCTAGTTTAAAAGTTTGATTACATATTAAGATGGAACATATCCCCACTTTAAACACATACTACAATCTGCTTTGATAACATCAGTAGGATGGGTAAAATATTTACACAATTAGCATTTTAGTAATAAATTCCCATGGAAGTTTCCCTATAAGGGAAATTCAAGTAGCAGAATGATAATAAAGATACTAATGAATTAGCATTTCAAAGTTTTGGTGATACATGTCCAGATAACCTAGCCTAGCCCTAATGATAAGCACATACTATGTCCATCAATGACAGTGTACTTCAAAGAAGGCATTTGCAGTGAGATTTAGCAAGTTTATTAAACATGCCGCCAAGCCAATGTTAAACTTTTTGAACTCAAATAGCAGAAAACAAGGAAATATTCAGGCCACTATTCTACATAAAAATAGGGTAAATTACATCTAAGTTCCTGAGTTTAGTGCATAATATTACGCAAGTGTATAATTTTAAATTTTTAGCATCTGGGTCCCTGACTTTTGATATAATTATTAAATGGATCTTTTTTTATTATTATTATATTTTTTAAAAAGATTAATTTTTTAAATACTCATTTTATCCCTTCCTCCTTTTCACTCGGGAAAGCGCGGCAGAGGGAGGTAGGGTAGCCCCTACCGATGGAGGGGATTAGGGACCTCCTGCCATCCCCCCTTCTCTATATCTCTCGTTTGCAAGGAGTAGTCCCCTAGCCCCACCACCCCCTTATGCCAATGAGAGATCCCCCACCTCCACTATGTTTGCCCAAGAAAGGGAGAGAGAGAGAAAGAGATGCAATTTTAGAAAATTTTAATAATAAAAAAATTAAAAAAGGACCCAATTAATAATTATATTAAAAGTCAGAGACCCAAATGTTGAAAATTAAGAATCATAGATTTGCGTGATATTATGCCCTAAACTCAACCACCTGTATGTAATTTACCCTTAAAAAATATCACAAATGGCACTTTAGAAGGTAAATGAAAAAGATTGTGACTAATACATTTAGAAACATATAAAACCCACAAGAAGCATTAAGACATTAGCAATGTGAAGGGATCAAAATGCATTATTAAACAATATAGCATATCACTGTACCTGATATCCATATCATGAAATGATTTATGTGCTTTTGGTTCATCCACAAGGACTTTCAAACTTGGCCACTCTAAAATTCTAAGATGTCCATCCTAAGGAAATGAACAGATAATATCATTGAAAAGTTCAACAAATATCTTTTGATATTTGTGCAGATAAAATGATAATAGAAGCCAAATTTCATAACGCAGGTTGCAACAGAAGTTTTTGAGAAGAGTTCAAATATGATATCATGAATAATAACCAACAATTCATCCAGACAAGCTAAGAGAAGCCTATGTTGTCATACGCTTTAATCACATAAAACTTTGTATTAAAAAACTCACATAAGAAATCAAATTATTGGCCATAAAACATATTGTGGTAAGTTTAACGTACCTGCCCACCACTAGCAAATCTGGAGCCATCAGTGCTGAAAGCAAGACAATTCTGCATGCCAGCAGACTCGAGAGGTGGAAGATCTTTCACGACAAGCTTATAGGATAAATCTCGGTCACTCAATTCAAACAATCTACAACATAATTTTTATTCAGTGATGCACTTATTTTTGACGAAAAACTGTTCATCTTAACCGCATCTAGAGTTTTAGAACTAGAACTCTTGTTACAATTCTCTATGCAATGACTGAAAAAAATTGAAGAGCACAGCTACATAAGCAAGACAGTTGGATCTTTGAAGTTTGAACCCACTGATTTTGTTTTGAGTAAAAAAGAAATCAATTGCAATTGATCCTGCATTAGTTGTTATGGAAAAGAAAATTCACAGCACAAAAGAGAAAACAAGTATACTAAGATCTAATAAGAGGATAAGAAAGAAAAGGTATACTGAGATCTATTAACAATGGATATACTGTGATCTATTTACAATGGATAGTAAACCATCAGCCGATCATAGGAAGAGTGGTCAAAAATGCATTTAAAACTCTCAAAAAATGCCTCCATTTTTATTCATGAAAATCTATTGCAGGCAACATATATTTTAGCGTTTCAGCAAAGATGTGTGTGGGCATGTCTTATTCATATCCCATTTTGCTGCACAAAAATCCTATCAGCCCCTTAAAGGATTCAAATGCATGGTACAGTACCTACCTGATAACTGTTTGCAATTGCTCTTATGTTTAAGTGGATTGTTAATATGGAAATCCATGAGTGGAGGCACATGTAGTATATCGCATAGGGGATACCGTCAACCCCAACACATGGCCACCAGGTGGTGACAAATTAAGTAGTGAAAGAATGATAAAATGGAAGGAAAAAAAGAGCAATTAGGCCTTACGTGAAAAACCATGGGCTCGTTAGGGTAGGCCATCTTAAAGTTCCGTCATCACTTCCTCTTTCAATACAAGGAGCAATAAAAGAAAACAAAGAGTAAATGTCATCAACCTAAAAACGATTGTATGCTTGAATGCTCGAGTTCCAAAAGTCCCTGAGCAATTGAGAAGTTAAGGTATTTACACATATTGTAGAATATAGAGGAAGCAAAAAGAATTCTTCCATGCAGCGTCACAAAAAGTGCCTTGGGATCTCTAGTTCAAATGAGCAATCTTAGCAATTGCTTTCGATCCATGTGTTGATCGATGACTCACGATGAAAATGCTAGTAAGGGAACGTTAAATGACAGTAGCTAGGGTGTCCACTTATTTCTGGCAAACGCCCATGCACTGAAGGGTGGGCAAATGACAAACATCATGCCAAATTTTACACCACTAGGCAGTGAATATACTTGGATTCACCATTGTTTAGTGTTTGTCGTACCATGAAAATGAAATACCTGAACCACTTGGGGTGCTAAGCAGGCCTGTGAGGAGCTCAAAGAGTCTTACCTCTTATGAAGGTTACGACACTGATCTTCAACTATTGCATATCCAAACCACAAGATTAGTTATTGTGTTATCTAATGAGAAGCTAGCAACATAATTGTTGGAACATAGTCGGGGGAAGCCTCGCTAACACTGCTTGTCGAACTATTTCATTGAGTTGACATAACCTAAACTATTGATTGCACTACCTATGTGGCCACTTGACTGAAAATGAATTGTCAAATGAAGACACATAGGGTGGAGACCGACCGACACATGCTGATTTAATAAGGATATTCAACTTAAAAGCCAATTCTTCATAGCATTTGCTTATAGAACTTGTTGATGAGATGAAATGAAACCAAGGTCTATCTTTTCAATTATAAGTTGAATCGTTCATCAAAAGAAGAATTAGTCCAAAAATATGAAACATTCTAAAAAATTGCAATGTCCAGTACACCTTGATTTAAGAGTACTAAAAATATGTTACATGATGATGGTCTAACATATAATATAGCATGGTGCTTGTTAAGGTAGGCGGCTTGAAAGTTCCGCTATCACTTCCTCTTTAGTCCAAGGATCGTTACAAAGAGAGTAATTGCAAAGGAAGCAATTAATACACGGAGTAGTAAAAACGAACAGAAAGTAAATATCTTCAACCTAGAAATGATTGTAGGCTTGAACGTTCCCCTTGCTTGAATACTTGAATTTCAAAGGTCCCTGAGGAGCTGAGAAGTTATAGTATTTATATATATTATAGTATGCAAAGGGGTGCAAAATGAATTCTTATGTATTAGTAGTACTGCAGTGCCACAAGAAGTGCCTTGGAATATCTAGTTCTAGTAAGCAATTTTTGCAACTGCCAACTATTTTCAGTCTTCATGTTGATAAGCAACTTGCGATGACAGTGGTAGTAAGAGATGTTGGATGATGGTGGCTAGTAGGGATATAAATGAACTGAGCTTTCAACGAGCTACTCGATACTCGACTCAATAAGTGTTGGGTAAAATTATTCTTAAATCATTACTTACAAGCTTAAACTTCTAGGTCAGGTATGGTATCAAAGCCAAAGGTCTCAAGTTTGAATGGCAACCCCAATCATTTATAGTATAAGTTTTAGGCTCTGTTTGGCATTGCTGTGCTGTAAGAAAAAGTATTGTATTATATAGATGTATTAAAAGGGCTGTTAAATAAAATTGCTTAATCTGTTTAGCAAAATGCTGTTAAAAGTCATTGTTAAAAGCTGAACTATTTGGAAAAAGTTATTGTGTTGTTTGAAAAATTCAAAATTTTTACCAAATTAGATATATAAACAAGATGATTATTATTATTACATAAGTTTAATTAATAAATAGTGAAATAATATATATATATATAATAATTTATTATGCATATTATTTTTATATAATATATATTATTAAACATATATTATTATTAAATATAATAATTATATTTATACTTTATAACATATTATTGATTATATTATAACATAGTAGTTTAAAGTTTTATACATATTGTTTTAAAATATATTTATCATAATTTATAATTATTTAATTTTATTTAATATAATGTAATTATGTATTTCATAATAATTATATTATTTATATTTAAGTATTTATTATATGATAATAATTATGATATGATTATTAAAATTTAATTATTTTGAGGGTATTTTAATCCTTAGTGAGTTATAACAAAAGTACTTTTTCAAAAAGCTATTTTTTTAGTTTTCTCCCACAGCTGTTTTCCAATGTTTTAAAAGTTAAAATTGTTATAAAACATAGAAGAGAGAGAGAAGTCTCCAGTAGCAACAAATATACTGTCCCTGCCTACCAACACAGTATCATTTCTCCCTTTTGTAATGAGGAGTCTATATTACAAGATGGTATGTAATTAAATTCTCTTTAATAGAGAATCATTTTACATGGCAATATGCAAATCAAATCATAATTATAAAATATATGCCAAAAATGATGGTTCCTAAAGGAAACATATTTGGTGTATTGTAGGCAAGTGATAATACAAAAATTCACCATTTACGTAATTTCATTATTAGAAATGCCCTCAAAAGCTATTTTGTCAAACACAGCATTTCGCTTTCAGGCTTTCAGCTGTACAAAAAAGTACTTTTTGTCATCAAAAAGCTTTCCTAAACACAGCCTTAATCTTATAGGTCAGTTGGTAACCGAAGAATTAACAAAAATCTCATTCATGTTCGTTTGTCGAGTCTAATGAACAAGCTTAACCACGTTTTTAAGAGCTCAATTCTTAAATGAACGAGCTTAAACATATTAATGTTCGACTCATTTACGTTCATAAATTATAGATATGAAAATCATGAACATGCTCAATTAAAGCTAGATAATGGGATCAATTTGAGGCTTGACACTTGGCTTAATTAATTTTTATTAGTATTTTATAGTCATATTACTATTTGGTATCATTGTCTACAATGATAATATTATTTATTTTAATTTATTTTTCATTTCATGCATAATTCAATTTAATGGTTCATGAATTGTTTATGAACAAACATGACTATTGACCTTGCTATGAGCTCATTTAGATAGCTCAATGTGAAGCTTAATTACTCAGCTCGATCGTAGGCTCAGTAAGGAGCTCAACTGCTAGTTTGAGAACAAGCTCAAATTGAGCTCAACCTCAGTCCGTTCACTTCTAAATGAACTAAACTTGAACATTGCAATGAAAAGATCGGGTCTTTTGCGAACAATCTTGAACAATGAAATCTATAGTGAGCTTGAACCTAAAGTCGAGCTCAATTTAGCCAATTCACTTATAGCGCTGGCATGCACTCGTGCACTATAGCGTAGGTGGATGATGACGTTGTGCTAAATTTTGCGCCGTCGAGCAGTGAAAATATTTGGATTCTCTACTATTTGATGGTTTTCGTACCATGAAATGTGGAATTCTTGATGCATTTGGGGTGCTAAGGAAACCAATGAAAGCCTCAAGGAGTCCAGATGTTGAGTTTATGTCATGGCATTATATCTTTTTCAAAGTGAAGCCACAAAGTAATTGAAAGTGGAGGTTAAGACATTAATCTTTCAATAGCCTCATATAGGATCCACGAGATAGGTTGTGTCAAAATAGGGGCCAATTTCTCGTACTTGCTCAGTAGTTAAAGTATCCAGTTTCATTCCATCCTTTGCTGAAGAAGAAGATTCAGCCGGCTACCACTTTAGTGACCTCGTGAGTCTAGTGACATGGAGGTGACATAATTGTTGGAACTTTATTGTGGTCTCACTTACCAACACAGCTTCTGAGCTATTTCATGAGATGATACAGCATAGATTCTATGTAGCTACTTAAGTGGGAAATGAACTATCAAATGAAGACAAGTCAAACGAAGATTGATTGGCGTATTGTTGATTTACTAAGAATTTTAATCCTAAAAGCCAACCATTCATAGCATTTGCTCGTAGCTAAACTTGTTGAGTAGATGAAATGGAACCATACTTCCCTTTCTTATCAAAGGTTGAATCAATCTTCAAAAGAAGAAGGCAAAAAAATTAGGATACATTCTGGGAAATTAACATAATTCCCTACACCTTGATTAAAACAGTAGCTAAAATGCATTAGATGATGATGGTCTAGCATATAATACAACATAATGAAACATTAATTTCTAAGCTATTACTTTTGGTAAGATTCTCATTAACATAATAGAATGAACAGTTTGAAACAAATTAGAAAAGGTGTAAATAGCTTCAATCAAGATTTTCTATCCAGCCATGATGAATCATAGCAAGCAAACTCAAATAATAATAATAATAATAATAAATAAATAAAATGTATTGCTAAAATTATCTCTTACTCATGGCCATTATTTTGAGTAAATGATTTGCACAAACACTTTAATATATCATAACAAATCATAGTTGATAATGAACACAGAGGACGCTTACTGCTTTCTGACCTAACAACTCATGCTTCTTAAATGTCAAGGTTAACAATCAGAAGAGATCAAAGAGGCTAACTATAAATGCATCCACATTTCAAACAACAAAACGATCCTATCATCAAGAGTTGCCACAGCAATAGTGTAACATCTCGTGATCTCATTGTAGAAGTATTGTCCGCTTTGGCTTTAGAAAAATTTCGTGACCTGAGCGCTTCCCAGGAGGTCACCCATCCCCATGCTGCTCTAACCCAACCTGAGCGCTTCCCAGGAGGTCACCCATCCCCATGCTGCTCTAACCCAAGCACGCTTAACTATGGAGTTTCTCATCACTAGCCTCACGGTTTTTCCCCAAAAGATGCCTCTGCCATTTGAGATCACATTATCTACTTATATAGCTCAAGATCTCCCTCCCTGTGCCCCTCTCACCACTCATTATTCGACCTAGAAGCCTGCCAGGAGCCGCATTTTGCGTCAGTGATTCCTTTCTCTTAGGACACCACTTGGCGATCACTCCCCGCCCTCTTCGACCACAGGTGTCACAAATAGAGCATTACACCTTTTCTAACAACTCGACCAGAATCTATCTAAAACATTCCAGTATCTTCGCAAGAAAACCAAAATGACGCTTACTTGCAGCCCTTGTTCGTGGAGCAGACAATCTCTTCTCCGTTGGGGTGCACAGAAAATCCCAGGGGATCCGCGTCTCCTTCTCCCAACGAACACATCGCCTGCAGATAAAAACAAAGAGAGTACCACCGTGATTGAAAAATCGAAGACAAAGGAGGAAAAAGAAGAAGAAAGGGAGAATTGAACCAGAGGAGCGGCCGAAAGGGAGGCGGTTTTGGCATCAAAAGAGAAGACCTCCAGCAAAGACTGGAAGGCACCGGTTCGCGGCCGGCCGACGATGACCAGCACGCGGTTCTCCGGCCGCCGGATCCACGACGAGCACGACTCCCTTGTTCCTTCCATCCTCCGAATTTCTTCTCCTCGCTTCGTTGGTTTTAGTGATGTAGGTTGAACGATGGCACGATTAAGGACAAGGCCTGAAAGGCGAGAAGGTCAAGCCCAGCTCGGAAATCTATAAATTACAAATCAGGTTTCTAACATTAAAGCAAAATATAATTAAGGAGGTGTTTAGTGTAATGCTATTTTGATGATATATTATATTATTTTTAAAAAATAAATATTTAATTTGATAATAATTTTAAATAATTTTTTAAAAAATTATAAAACTATAGATCAAAAGATATCTAAACATCATAATATTCCGATAATATGATATAACATCAAGATAGCATCAAATCAAATACCTCATAAGGTCCATAATTTTAAATTTTTAACCTCTAAATTTTATAATATAGTTTATTAAAAAAAATTAAAATATAATATAACAATTAAGTTATTTTATAATTGTTACTATTAAAATTCTATAAAATACTCATTTCAAATTTTTTCCCTCTTCTCTCTCTTCGTATCTCTCGCTCTGCAAGGGAGCGAAGGGGGGTTGGCCACCGGCCCCCCTCCCCCTCTCTCTCCCTTCTATAGGGGAGTAGGCGGACGGGGTAAGCCGTCTACCCTTCCCCATTCTCTTTTTATTTCTTTCTCTAACTCATGCATGGGAGCAGGTAGAGGGGGTGGCTCTATCTCTCTCACACATGCACTCTCGCTCATGTAGGGGAGTTGGTAGAGAGGCTTTAGATCAGAAGAAGTTAGTTACTCTTCTGTGAGCTCATCTGGAAAAACTTCGTGAATTTTCTTACCACAAAAACATTCTTGATGCCATCAAAATTTTTTATAGAATCTATCATATGTGCATGATTTTTTTGACACTCAGTAGTCAACATCATGCAAGCTTGAATGAGAAATATAATAGCAATGCTCTTATCTCTCTCATAAAAATAAAACTTTAGTTCACCTTCTATATGAAATGTGACGTATTTTTTAAAATAATTAATGGCAGCATGATATATAGATAGCCAATCTATTCTAAAGATTGTATCAAAATCTTTAAATATTAAAAATATAAAATTAGCAAATAAATGTATATCTAAAATTATAACTTCACAATCTTCTAACATATGTACAACAACTAAGCTTGTTCCACCAAGAATATATACTGATAATTCTATTTTTAACATACTAGGCTGAGTAGATGTAACATCCCGTGTGACCCAATGCTACTCCAGTCCAAGCATGCTTAACTACGGAGTTTTCCATCATTAGCCTCACGGTTTTGTCCCAAAAGGCGTCTCTATTATTTACAATTATGTTATCTACTTATACAGCTCAGGATCTCCCTCCCTTTTCGATGTTGGATAATTCATTCGTGTGCCTTTCTCGCTACTCATTATTCGGCCTAGAAGCCTGCCAGGAGCCGCATTTTGCTTCAGTGATTCCTTTCTCTTAGGACATCACCCGGCGATCACTCCCCGCCCTCTTCGGCCATAGGCGTCACAGGCCCACGGCCCACCAAGCTTCCACCTGGTTCGTCCTCGAACCACATCGTACTATGAGAAGTCGGCTCTAATACCATATTGTAACATTCCGTGATCTCAATGTAGATGTATTGTTTGCTTTGATTTTAAGAAAACTACGTGACTTGAGCACTTCCCAGAAAGTCACCCATCCCAGTACTACTCCAACCTCCTATAATTATATATGTATATATGTTTATCTATTAATACAATAATTATGATTTTATACTAAGATAAAATTTTATTATATAACTATAACTACTTTTTCCATAAAATAGGTGATTTAATTCATATTCAATTTTAAAACTAAATTATAAATTCATAATTTAAATTAAATATTTTTATAGTAGTCATAATTTTTTATAATTAAAGACAGGCCAATTTAAAATTTAGCTTAATTAAGAAATAATTTTTTTATATAAAAATTTATTATTTTAAACTGAAATTTTTTCGTATTAGCTTTACTCGACGAGAGCATAAAGATTTTTAAAAATTTAAATTAAATCATTTATTATTATTTTATTTTTAAATTTATTTATTTTAAGATATTACATGTAGGACAGCAATAACATCGTGTGATATATATTGTCAACATGAGTGTAAATAATTTAGTTTTAAAGAAGTTTTAAAAGATAAAAATATCAATTTCAGAAGTTTCAATAGTTTTTATAATTCCACTATGAGCAAATTCAATTTTTTTATATAAATTATATAAATTTTGTAAATTTAAAATTTGAATTTATTAATAATAGTTTTTGAATATTAATTTTTAATGAGAGATGCATTTCAGCAACTTCTGACGAGTTTCAGTTGAGTTTCAGCACTTGATCAAAATTGCCAAGTTTCGACAGAAACTAAAACTTAGTAATTTTTTTGGATAAATTTCTACTAATATCAATCTAAAACTATCAAAATTTGGCAGTTCGTGTTGAGTTTTAAAACAATAATAATAACAACCAAGACTTAATCCTACTAGGTGAGATCGGCTACATTAATCATTTATTGTCATTACGCTCTATCAATTACCAAATTTTTATTTAAGTCTAAATAACTAAAATTACTTCTTATAATTTCTTGTCATGTCTTCTTTGGTCTCTCTTTTTCTCTTTGTACATAGGCAAGATCCAATAGCTCATTTTTTTCTAACTGAAGCTTCAATCGTCCTACGATTTATATGTCTAAAATATCTAAGTTGACTTTCTCTGAGCTGACTTTTAAAACCTAAAAAAAAAAAACCTTTTTTTTATAATTAAAGAAATAGCAATGAAGTGTTTTCATTAATAATAAAAGGGATAATTACCTACATGCCACACAATTTAGTTTTATTTATGCCTTACTCATCCATTCTTAGTTAATTATACTATGCACACTCAAAATATTATAAAATCTTACATATACACATTTTTAATTTATTTCTATTATAATGAATAATCATAAATTTTCAATAACTTAATTATAATTAAATTACAAAAAATCTGAGCTACTCGTCATATTATTTTAAGGATATTTAAATATATTTTGAGTGAAAATACTAAAACCTTAATGTTTAGGTGGCGGAAAAGGAAGAACACATCCGCAACGTGAATTGATTTTAGGACAAAACAGCGCTTTAGTGTGGTATTGAGGAAGAGAAAAATAAACCATTAAGAGTAAAAATATAATTTTAATGATTTACTAATAGAATTTTTTTTTCAAATAGATTTTGATTAAATTTTAACTCAAATATGTATATGTAAGATTTTATAATATTTTAAGTGTGCATAGTGTAATTAATTAAGAATGAATGGGTAAGACATAAATAAAACTAAATTGTGTGGCATGTAGTTAATTATCCCATAATAAAATCAATAGAGTTGTTGAACCACGCTACAAAATGCCAATACAACATGGACCTCTTATGAGTACTGTGTTATGAAATACAATTCAAATATTATTTATATTCATTATAAAAAATAAAAAGTAAAAAATATGTATCCTAATTGACTTCAAAATTTTGCTTGGGTCATAATATTTGTGGGTTAAAGTTAAGCTTTTGATCCATGATTTAAATATTATTGTGTTGACAAAAATCTATGCATTCATTTTTATTATAACTGCATCAGCTTTGAAGTGTTAGGTAAATGATCTGTTGTTCTGTGTGGTTGGTTGGTTAGCAATGATGAAAAGTTAAATAAAAAATCAACGTTAACGTCCGTTTGTTTATCTGATTTAAAATTAATTTGTTTAATTTTAACGGGACATGTTACTGATGACACATAAAATATAATATTAAAAATTAATTATATTTCATATCATACACATAATTTAAAATAAAAATTAACTTTATTTCACATCCTATATATATATATATATATATATATATAAATAATAACGAATTTATATCACATCCCTCACACATTTTAATATAATAATTAACTTTATTTCACATTATTTATAATTTTTAATAAAAAAATATCTCAATTTAAGTTTAACTTTAATTTTATTAAAGTAAATTTTACAAACAAATAAGCCGAGAGACTTGTTTTTTGTTTAAAAATATACTCTTATTTGAATGAAGTCAACAAACTACAAGGAGTTCACCGGAAAACTAGAGATTTTTTTTGTTCTAAAATAAGAACTATTATCTTCTTCCCAGTGGGATGGCCTATGAGAGAGAAGAAGGGTCTCATGCTCTTTTTTTTTTTTGAGAAAAATTACATATGTTATCTCTTATTTAATTTCTAAAATTAAATATTTACATAAGGCGTTAAATACTTTAAATACATAATTATAAATTGTACCTTCATTATCAAGTTAAGAAAGATCTAGTCTTTCATTTTATTTAGAGAGAGAAATATCTGATCATTGATTCATAATTATATTTATTTAAACTATTAGGTTATATATATAAATATTTATTTTAAGGTATGAATTCACATTAGATTTTTTTTCTTATCTAATGGGTCATTCAAGTACATGCTTCTCAAGAACCCACTCAATCAGCTGGAATTACAGTGGAAGTAACTTGTTTCTTTAATTCTCAACTATGATAGAGAAGGCAAAACCGATAGAAAAATAATTCACATGAACCACTTGATCCATAGAAGATACAATTAAACCATCAGCTCTGATATCACTTATTAGAAGAGTTATCATAACAGAGCCTAAGTTAGGCTCAATATGCAATTAATAAATACCTATTAACTCAAAAACCTATATTAATGAGTAAAAAATATGAATTATATATTAACATCACAACTTATATTAAATTTTTAATGTAGAACAGTCACTATAGTAAGTAAATAATATTTGATCAATCACTTCATTTATGAACCATAACTTAGTAAAATTGTTAGTTAATACAAAAATGTTCATAAATTTTCGGATTTCGCTGTGAACCTTGCTATCATAAAATTAGTCAATACCATAAATATAATAGTATTCATTGTAGTAATTGCAAGAAATTAAATACTCAACTTCTAGCAACAAATTTTTGTTACTCTTAAAATTGCGGCAATTAATTAATCGAGTTCAAGCAAATGTAGGTAGACTCGAATTCAAAATTTTAATAACTCAGCTCTAAATCCAATTACCTTGAATTCCACTTGACTTGACAAGAGTCAAATTGAGTAACTTTATAAATTTTTTTGCCCAATTTAGTTGGAGATTGATGTTTAGGTTAGACAGAAAAGTTGCTTTGATATTTGGGTATGATCAAAAATAAAGTTATTTTAATATAAAAGATAAGGGTAATTTCACTTAAGTTTTTGAGGTTTACTCGACTTCCCACGCAGGTAGGAATGGCAACGGGGAGGGTTTGAGTTGGGTTTATAAATACCCATACCCGCCCGCTATATATCATTCATTACCTATACTCGCCCCATACCCGTTTTCGCCCCGCCTCGCTCCGCCCCGCTTCTAGTTTTCATAAACCCGTACCCACCCCGCCCCGCCCCGTTTCCTCACTCAGTTAATGAAAATCGAATTATTTTATTCTATTTGAAACAACAAAAATCGTAACCACATGGTGTTAGTGACATTTTCTATAGAAATCATTCCTTGTATGTAAAAATATATGTAACAAGATAAAAAATAATCAATAACTTTCATATAAATTCTTCGGATTGCCAACTTTCTTAGCATGAATTCCTATATAAAGCAAGCATGTGACAATTAAAGAGAAAATTAAATATGAGGCAGTTATAAGACCCTTG
>KZ451982.1:2121797-2159835 GCA_002786265.1 Apostasia shenzhenica
CTGTTAAAATAACATATTATGCAATGAATCGTACTCTAAATGCTTGTACTCCACTTGAATTCAACGTAATGCAATGAATACCTGCAAAAACTTCGTTATTCAACTCAGATTCATTTATATGTCATAAATTAGATCCCAAAAGAGCCTATTCTATTAAATTTGATCGATATACTGACCAATAGATATTTAATAAATGGTATTACATTAAAACACAATCAAATGTCCCTAATAGATTGCGACATTTCAATTGTTGACTGAAATACATCAATACAGCTAATATTAGGTGTATAATCAGAGTATTATATTAAACAACCTTCATATAGACTAGATTAAAGTCAAATTGCATACATTATCTTCAAATACAACAAATACTAAATGAATACTCACACAATTGCTTGAATTCAGTTAAAATAACATATTATTCAATGAATAGTACTCTAAATGCTTGTACTCTACTTGAATTCAATGTAATGCAATGAATACCTGCAAAAAAGTTACTAGTCAACTCAAATTCATTGATATGTCATAAATTACAACCTAAAAGAGTCTATTCTAGTAAATTTGATCGATATACTAACAAATAGATGTTTAATTATAGGTATTACATTAAAACACAATCAAATGTCCCTAATAGATCGCGACATTTCAATTTTTGATTGAAATATATCAATATGACAAACATTAGGTGTATAATCAGAGTATTATGTTAAAAAACCTTCATATAGACAAGATTAAAGTCAAATTGCGTATATTCTCTTCAATACATTAACAACTAATTAAATACTCACACAATTACTTGTATTCGATTAAAATAACTCATTTTGGAATAAATGAATCTGAGTTGAATAACGAAGTTTTTGCAATGAATACCTGCAAAAACGTCACTATTCAACTCAAATTCATTGATATGTCATAAATTACAACCTAAAAGAGTCTATTCTCGTAAAATTGATCGATATACTAACCAATAGATGTTTAATTATAGGTATTACATTAAAACACAATCAAATGTCCCTAATAGATTGAAATATATCAATATAGTAAACATTAGGTGTATAATCAGAGTATTATGTTAAAAAACCTTCATGTAAACAAGATTAAAGTCAAATTGCATATATTCTCTTTAATACAATAAAAACTAGTTGAATACTCACATAATTACTTGTATTCGGTTAAAATAACTCATTTTGTAATAAATCATACTCTAAATGCTTGTGCATCACTTGAATTTAAGTGTATAATCAGAGTATTATGCTAAAAAACCTTCATATAGACAAGTTTAAAGTCAAATTGCGGTAATTTCTTCAATACAATTAAACAACTATTGAATACTCTACACCAATTACCTTTATTCGATTAAAATAACTTATTTTATAATGAATCATACTCTAAATGCTTGTACTCCACCTGAATTCAACGTAATGCAATGAATAGCTGCAAAAACATCACTATTCAACTCAAATTCATTGCTATGTCAAAAATCAATCCCTAAAAGCGCCTATTCTCTTAAAATTGATCGATATACTAACAAAAAGATGTATAATTATAGGTACTATATCAAAATGCGATCAAATGTCCGTAATAGATCGCCATATATCATTTTTCGACTGAAATACGTCAATATAGCAAACATTAGGTATGTAATCTGAGTATTATATTAAAAAACCTTCATATAGAAAAAATTAAAGTCAAATTGCATACATTTTCTTCAGATACAATAAAAACTAATTGAATACTCACACAATTGCTTGTATTCTTTTAAAATAACCTATTTTGGAATATATCGTAATCTAAATGCTTGTACTCCACTTGAATTCAACGTAATGCAATGAATAGCTGCAAAAACGTCGCAATTCAATTCAAAATCATTGATATGTCATAAATCAGTCCCTAAATTATCCTATTCTCTTAAAATTGATCGATATACTGATAAATAGAAGTTTAATTGTAGGTATTACATTAAAACACACTCAAATGTCCCTAATAGATCGTCACATATCATTGTTCGACTGAAATACATCAATATAGCCAACATTAGGTGTATAATCAGAGTATTATATTAAACAACCTTCATATAGACTAGATTAAAGTCAAATTGCATACATTGTCTTCAAATACAACAATTACTAATTGAATACTCACACAATTGCTTGTATTCAGTTAAAATAACATATTATACAATGAATCGCACTCTAAATAGTTGTACTCCACTTGAATTCAATGTAATGCAATGAATACCTGCAAAAACTTCGTTACTCGACTCAGATTCATTTATATGTCATAAATTAGATCCCAAAAGAGCCTATTCTATTAAATTTGATCGATATACTGACCAATAGATGTTTAATAAAAGGTATTACATTAAAACACAATCAAATGTCCCTAATAGAACGCGACATATCATTTTGCGATTAAAATACATCAATATAGCAAATATTATGTGTGTAATTAGAGTATTATGTTAAAAAACTATCATATAGACAAGATTAAAGTCAAATTGCATATATTCTCTTCAAATACAATAACAACTAATTGAATACTCAGATAATTGCTTGTATTCAGTTAAAATAACTCATTATGTAGTGAATTGTACTCTAAATACTTGTACTTCACTTGAATTCTACGTAATGCAATGAATAATAGCTGCTAAAAAACATTACACTTATTCAACTCAAATTCATTGATATGTCGTAAACCAGGCCCTAAAAGAAACTATTCTCTTAAAATTGAGCGATATACTAACAAAAAGATGTATAATTATAGGTATTACATTAAAACGCAATCAAATGTCCCAAATAGATCACTACATATCATTTTTCGACTTAAATACGTCAATTTAGCAAACATTAGGTGTGTAATCAGAGTATTATATTAAAAAACCTTAATATAGACAAGATTAAAGTCAAATTGCATATATTCTCTTCAAATACAATAAAAAACTAATTGAATACTCATACAATTGCTTGTATTATGTTAAAATAACTTATTATGCAATGAATCGTACTCTAAATGCTTGTTCTCCACTTGAATTCAATGTAATGCAATGAATATCTGCAATAACGTCACTATTCAACTCAAATTCATTAATATGTCATAAATTACACCCTAAAAGAGCCTATTCTCGTAAAATTGATCTATATACTAATAAATAGGTGTTTAATTATAGGTATTACATTAAAACACACTCAAATGTCTCTTATAGATCGTCACATATCATTGTTCGACTGAAATACATCAACAGAGCCGACATTAGGTATGTAATCAGAGTATTATTGTTAAAAACCTTCATATAGACTAGATTAAAGTCAAATTGCATACATTCTCTTCAAATACAGCAAAATATCAATTTTAGATTGAAATACATCAATAGAGCAAATATTAGGTATGTAATCAGACTATTATATTAAAAAACCGTCACATAGACAAGATCAAAGTCAAAGTGCAAATATTCTCTTCAAATATAATAAAAACTAATTGAATACTCACACAATTGCTTGCATTCAGTTAAAATAACTTATTATGCGATGAATCATACTCTAAATGCTTGTACTCCACTTGAATTCAACGTAATGCAATGAATACCTACAAAAATATCACTATTCAACTCAAATTCATTGATATGTCATAAATCAGTCCCTAAAAGAGTTTATTCACTTAAAATTCATCAATATACTGACAAATAGATATGTAATTATAGATATTAAATTAAAACGCAATCAAATGACCGTAATAGATCGACACATATCATTTTTCGACTGAAATACGTCAATATAGCAAACATTAGGTGTGTAATCTGAGTATTATATTAAAAAACCTTCATATGGATAAGATTAAAGTCAAATTGCATACATTCTCTTCAAATACAATAAAAACTATACTCACACAATTGCTTATATTCAGTTAAAATAACCTATTTTGGAATATATCATAATCAAAATGCTTGTACTCCACATGAATTCAACGTAATGCAATGAATATCTGCAAAAACGTCACTATTCAACTCAAATTCTTTTATATGTCAGAAATTAGTCCCAAAAAGAGTCTATTCTTTTAAAATTGAGCGATATACAAATAAAAAGATGTATAATTAGAGGTATTATATTAAAACAGAATCAAATGTTTCTAATAGATCGCCACATATCATTTTTCGATTGAAATACGTCAATATAACAAATATTTGATGTGTAATCAGAGTATTATATTAAAAAACCTTTATATAGACAAGATTAAAGTCAAATTGCATACATTCTCTACAAATACAATAAACACTAATTGAATACTCACACAATTACTTGTATTCAGTTAAAATAACTAATTATGCAATGAATCGTACTCTAAATGCTTGTACTCCACTTGAATTCAACGTAATGCAATGAATAGTTGCAAAAACGTCACTATTCAACTCAAATTCATTGATATATTATAAATCAGACCCTAAAAGAGCATATTCTCTTAAATTTGATCTATATATTGACAAATAGATGTGTAATTATGGGTATTACATAAAAATGCAATCAAATGTTCCTAAAGATCGCCAAATATAAATTTTAGATTTAAATACATCAATAGAGCAAATATTAGGTATATAATCAGAGTATTATGTTAAAAACCATCACATAGACAAGATAAAAGTCAAACTACAAATATTCTATTCGAATATAATAAGAATAATTGAATACTCACACAATTGCTTGTATTCAGTTAAAATAACTTATTTTGTAATGAATCGTACTCTAAATGATTATACTCCACTTGAATTCAACGTAATACAATGAATATCTGAAAAAACGTCACTATTCAACTCAAGTTTATAGATATATCATAAATTAGACCCTAAAAGAGCCTATTCTCTTAAAATTGATCGATATACTGATAAATAGATATTTAATTATAGGTATTACATTAGAACACAATCAAATATCTCTAATAGATCGCGACATATCAATTTTTGATTGAATTACATCAATGCAATGACTCGTACACTAAATGCTTATACTCCACTTGAATTCAACGTAATACAATGAATAGCTGCAAAAAACATCTCTATTCAACTCAAATTTATTTATATGTCAAAAATCAATCCCTAAAAGAGCCTATTCTCTTAAAATTGAGCGATATACTAACAAAAAGATGTATAATTATAGGTATTACATTAAAACATAATCAAATGTCCCAAATAAATCACTACATATCATTTTTCGACTTAAATACGTCAATTTAGCAAACATTAGGTGTGTAATCAGAGTATTATGTTAAAAAACTTTCATATAGACAAGATTAAAGTCAAATTGCATACATTCTCTTCACAGACAGTAACTCACATAATTACTTGTATTCAATTAAAATAACTTATTTTGTAATGAATCGTACTCTAAATGCTTTTACTCCACTTGAATTCAACGTAATGCAATGAATACCTCAAAAACATCGCTATTCAACTAAAATTCATTGATATGTCATAAATTAGACCCTAAAAGAGCATACTCTAATAAAATTAATTGATATACTGACAAATAGATGTATAATTATATGTATTACATTAAAACGCAATCAAATATTCCTAATAGATCACCACATATTATTTTTTGACTGAAATACGTTAATATAGAAAACATTAGGTGTGTAATCAGAGTATTATATTAAAAAACCTTCATATAGACAAGATTAAAGTCAAATTGCATACATTGTCTTCAAATAAAATAATTACTAATTGAATACTCACACAATTGCTTGTATTCAGTTAAAATAACATATTATGCAATGAATCACTCACATGTCCCGAATAGATCGCCAAATATCAATGTTCTATTGAAATACATTAATATAGTAAATATTAGGTGTGTAATCAGAGTATTATGTTAAAAAACTTTCATATAGACAAGAATATGGTCAAATTGCATATATTCTCTTCAAATACAATAAAAACTAATTGAATACTCACACAATTGCTTATATTCAGTTAAAAAAAACTTATTACTCAATGAATTGTACTCTAAATAATTGTACTCCACTTGAATTAAGCGTAATGCCATGAATACCTGCAAAAACGTCACAATTTAACTCAAATTCATTGATATGTCATAAATTACACCCTAAAAGAGCCTATTCTCATAAAATTAATCGTTATACTGACAAATAGATGTTTAATTATAGGTATTACATTAAAACACAATCAAATGTCCCTAATAGATCGCGATATATCAATTTGCGATTAAAATACATTAATATAGCAAATATTAGGTTTGTAATTAGAGTATTATGTTAAAAAACTTTCATATATACAAGATCAAAGACAAATTGCAAATATTCTCTTTGAAAATAATAAAAACTAATTGCATAACGACACAATTGCTTGTATTTAGTTAAAATTACTTATTATGCAATGAATTATACTCTAAATGCTTGTACTCCACTTGAATTCAGTATAATGCAAATGAATACATGTAAAAACATTTCAATCCAACTCAAATTCATTGATGTTATAAATCAGTCCCTTAAAAGAGCCTATTATCTCAACATTGATTGATATACTAACAAAAAGATATATAATTATAGGTACTACATTAAAATGCAATCAAATGTCCCTAATAGATCATCACATATCATTTTTTGACTGAAATACATCAATATAGCAAACATTATGTGTGTAATCAGAGTATTATGTTAAAAAACCTTCATATAGACAAGATTAATGTCAAATTGCATACATTCTCTTCCAATACAATAAAAACTAATTGAATTCTCACACAACTGCTTGTATTCAGTTAAAATAACTTATTATGCAATGAATCGTACTCTAAAGGCTCGCACTGCACTTGAATTCAACATAATGCAATGAATACCTACAAAAACGTCACTATTCAACTCAAATTCATTGATATGTCATAAATCAGATCCTAAAAGAGTCTATTCTCTTAAAATTGATCGATATACTGACAAATAGATATTTAATTATCGGTATTACATTAAAATACAATCAAATATTCCTAATAGATCGCGACATATCAATTTGCAGTTAAAATACATCAATATAATAAATATTAGTTGTGTAATCAGAGAATAGTTAAAATAATTTCATATAGATAAGATAAAAGTCAAATTGCATACATTCTCTTCAAATACAACAAAAACTAATTGAATACACACACAATTGCTTATATTTAGTTAAAATAACTTATTATGCAATGAATCGTACTCTAAATGCTTTTGCTCCACTTGAATTTAACGTAATGCAATGAATACCAGCAAAAACGTCACTATTCAACTCAAATTCATTAATATGTCATAAATTAGATTCTAAAAAAGCCTATTCTCTTAAAATTGATCAAATTAAAATACAATCAAATGTCCATAATAGATCGCTATATATTAATTTTTGATTGAAATACATCAATATAGCAAATATTAGGTGTGTAATCAGAGTATTATGTTAAAAAACTTTCATATAGACAAGATTAAAGTCAAATTGCATATATTCTCTTCAAATATAATAACAACTAATTAAATACTCTCATAATTGCTTGTATTCAGTTAATATAACTTATTATGTATTGTATCGTACTCTAAATGCTTGTACTTCACCTGAATTCAACGTAATGCAATGAATAGCTGCAAAAATGTTACTATTCAACTCAAATTCATTGATATGTTATAAATCAATCTCTAAAATAACATATTCTCTTAAAATTGAGTGATATACTAATAAAAAGATGTATAATTATAGGTATTACATTACAACACAATTAAATGTCCCTAATAGATCACCGCATATCATTTTTTGATTGAAATACGTCAATATAGCAAACATGAGACAAGATTATAGTCAAATTGCATACATACTTTTCAAATACAATAAAAACTAATTGAATACTCACACAATTACTTGTATTCAGTTAAAATAGCTAATTATACAATGAATCATATTCTAAATGCTTGTTCTCCACTTGAATTCAACGTAATGCAATAGATAGTCTCAAAAATGTCACTATTCAACTCAAATTCATTGATATATCATAAATCAGACCATAAAGTGCCTATTCTCCTAAATTTGATTGATATACTGACAAATATATGTGTAATTATTGGTATTACATTAAAATACAATCACATGTCCCTAATAGATCGTCAAATCTAAATTTTAGATTGAAATACATCAATAGAGCAAACATTAAGTATGTAATCAGAGTATTATATTAAAAATCATCACATAGACAAGATCAAAGTCAAATTGCAAATATTCTCTTTGAATATAATAAAAATAAATTGAATACTCACACAATTACTTGTATTCAGTTAAAATAACTTATTATGCAATGAATCGTACTCTAAATGCTTATACTCCACTTGAATTCAACGTAATGCAATAAATACCTGCAAAAAAATCACTATTAAACTCAAATTCATTGATATGTCATAAACCAGTCCCTAAAAAAGTCTATTCTCTTAAAATTGAGCGATATACTAACAAAAAAATATATAATTATATGTATTACATTAAAACATAATCAAATGTCCCTAATAGATCACTACATATCAATTTTTGATTGAATTACATCAATGCAATGAATCGTACACTAAATGCTTATACTCTACTTGAATTCAACGTAATGCAATGAATAGCTGCAAAAACATCACTATTCAACTCAAAATTATTGATATGTCATAAATCAGTCCCTAAAAAAGCCACATATAGCCTCTTAAAAGTGATCGATATACTAACAAAAAATGTATAATTATAAATATTACATTAAAACACGATCAAATATTCCTAATAAATCACCACATATTATTTTTCGATTGAAATACGTCATTATATCAAACATTAGGTGTGTAATCAGAGTATTATGTTAAAAAACCTTCTTATAGACAAGATTAAAGTCAAATTGCATACATTCTCTTCAAATACAATAAAAACTAGTTGAATAATCACACAATTGCTTGTATTCTGTTAAAATAATTTATTTTATAATGAATCGTACTCTAAATGCTTGTACTCCACTTGAATTCAATGTAATGCAGTGAATACCTGCCAAAACGTCGTTATTCAACTCAAGTTTTTTGATATGTCATAAATAAGACGTGAAAGAGACTATTTTCTTAAAATTAATTGATATACTGACAAATAGATGTATAATTATAGGTTAATAAAACTCATTATATGTCCCTAATAAATCGTCAAATATCAATTTTCAATTAAAATACATCAATATAGTAAACATTAGGTGTGTAATCAGAGTATTATGTTAAAAAAATTTCATATAGATATGCTTAAGGTTAAATTGCATATAGCTTCTTCAAATACAATAAAAACTAATTGAATACTCACACAATTGCTTGTATTCAGTTAAAATAACTTATTATGTAATGAATCGTACTCTAAATGGTTATACTCCACTTGAATTCAACGTAATGCAATGAATATTCACCTACAAAAACATCACTATTCAACTCAAATTCATTGATATGTCATAATTCACACCCTAAAAGAGCTTATTCTCATAAAATTGATCGATATATTAATAAATAGATGTTTAATTATAGGTATTACATTAAAACACAATCAAATGTCCCTAATAGATCGCGACATATCAATTCGCTATTACAATACATCAATCTAACAATTATTTGGTGTAATTAGAGTATTATATTAAAAAACCTTCGTATAGACAAGATTAAAGTCAAATTATATTCTCTTAAAATAAAAAAAAAACTAATTGAATACTCACACAATTGCTTGTATTCAGTTAAAATAACTTATTTTATTATAAATCGTACTCTAAATGCTTGTACTCTACTTGAATTCAACGTAATGCAATGAATACCTGCAAAAATGTCGCTATTCAACTCAATTTTCATTGATATGTTATAAATCAGTCCCTAAAAGAGCCTATTCTCTTAAAATCGATCGATATACTAACAAAAAGATGTATAATTATAGGTATTACATTAAAACGCAATCAAATATTCCTAATAGATCGCCACATATTATTTTTTGACTGAAATACGTTAATATAGAAAACATTAGGTGTGTAATCAGAGTATTATATTAAAAAACCTTCATATAGACAAGATTAAAGTCAAATTACATAATTCTTTTCAAATACAATAAAAACTAATTGAATACTCACATAATTGCTTGTATTTAATTAAAATAACTAGTTATGCAATGAATCGTACTCTAAATGCTTATTTTCCACTTGAATTTAACGTGATGCAATGAATAGTAGCAAAAACGTCACTATTCAACTCAAATTCATTGATATATAATAAATCAGACCCTAAAAGAGTCTATTCTCTTAAATTTGATCATATACTGACAAATAGATATGTAATTATAGGTATTACATTAAAATACAATCAAATGTCTCTAATAGATTGCCAAACATCAATTTTAGATTGAAATACATCAATAGATCGCCAAATGTCTTGTACTCTGCAAAAACGTTACATGCATATATATATATATAATTAAAATTAAATTTAAATAAATTTAATTTTATACTACTTGACTTTAAATCATTAGCATAATTTTACTATTAATTTAATGTCACGTAGAATTTAAAATATTAAAATTTAGGGGTAATTTCACTTATGCCTCAGATATTTTTTTAATTTGTTTTAAAGATTCACAAATATTAAAACATGTCGTCCACGTCCACAATAATTACTATAGCCCTAGTTATTTTTAAAAAGCTTTTAATCAGATTCAACATAACATTTTCTGTTTCAAATACCATTAATTCATCAAAAAAATAATAATAATTTTTCCCATGCAGTGCAGGGTGACCGTGCGCGCCCGCCTGCAAGCGGCCTTGCACACTGGCTTCCACTCGCAGCTACTGCCGCCTCACGCGCAAGGCGTCCTAGCGCGGGTCGCATGCGCAAAACCTCATGCGCAGGGCGTCAGCACGGGGTCCTCTTGTACGTGGCCTTGGGCGTGGGGCGTCCACACGAGAGCATCCTCAGGGAGTTGTCTCGCTCGCAGGCAATCGTCGCACAAGGTCTCACGTATATGATGACATCTTTTGAAAGTTAATAAATTAATGAAAGATTTTTTTATTATTTTTATAATACATAATAGATTATGTCACGGAAGACCGTGATGTCCAATGTAATATTTGTTTTGGACTTAGGCAATATATTTTGATATTTATGTATTTTTATGATAATTTAGATAAATCTTCGGTACCAAAGTGAAATTACTATTAAAATTTATGTAAAATGTTAATTATAAAATTAGTTTAATTCAAGTTAAAAGTAACAGATTTTAACTTTTTTAATAACTGGCTTTATTTTTTATTTTTTATTTTTTATTTCTTTAAAATACATTTAAAATACAATAATCGACCGCCATAGCCAACTTTTACCTATTTGGGAATCGAAGCAGCAAAGCTAGCCCAAGTTAGACAATGTGGGGACGGTCACATGCATCCGATTCCGAGTTGGAGGCCCCTCGAGCTCGGAGCTCGGGGATGAAGAGGTATCGACGCAAGACCGCAGCTCTTCGTTCAGCGGCTGGAGCTCGGTGGAAGCTGGAGCTCGGGGATGAGGAGAGATCGACACAACAGCACCTCTTTTCTGTCAGACTGAGGTCAGCAGCGCATATGAATTGGAAGCTTTTCGAGGAGGAATCAAATCTCGCCACTCTTCGTCCACTTACCTCTTCTTTGTCCGTAGCGAATCGGAGGAGCAAATCCCCGGCAGGCAGTAAGGAATTTGTGGGCGTTCGCCTTTTCTAGGGACCGGATCGAACCAGATCCTTCAACCGAGGTGATGGTAAAGGAGATAGAGTACTACCAGATATTGGGGGTCAGCCCCTCGGCCACCGAGGCCGAGATCAAGAAGGCATACTACATAAAGGTAATACGACTCATGGATGCTCTAGTTGATGCTTCGCTTGGTTCATTTAGCGTGAATGGGCAGAAACCAGCAACTACGGTTAAATTGGTGTGATTTTTTTCAGCTCTATGTATGCTATTGAGCAGTTTTCTCTTTAGTTGGCTTTCCACTAACTCTTTCTTAGCTTCTGAGTGTCTGTGTGTATTTTCACTGTCTATTTGTGTTGACGTGAGAAGGGAGGGTCCCGAGAGACAGCAGTACGCAGAGGGCTAAGCCTGATAATTATGGTTTAAATGAGAGAAAAACATCCAGAAAAGCATGCAAAGATTTAAGGCGGTTCAGGGATGGGATCCCTTACGTCCACGGGACCAGGTCGAAGTCTTCCACTATATCTCAAGAAGGAGAGCCGCTTGGGCTCAGTACAAGAGTAAAAATAGTAGGAAAGAAAAGATCCGGCGGATTCCAACCTCCTCCCTTGAAGCCTGTTCAAGGGTATTTAGGGGGAGGTACAGGAGCTCCGCTTGGGTTTTCTGGGACAAAAATATATACAATTGTTGAGCCTGTGCTAGTGGTCCCATTGCCGTCGGCCACTGGAGGGGCAGGAAGCCATGGGTGGAAAGCTTGGCTCCTTGATCTTTGCAAATCTCCTAGGAATCCGTAGCAGTTAGAGCATGCGGGCCCTTGGTTGTGTGACTTGGCAGGAGCATACGCCATTGGAAATTGTGTGGTCGCGGCACGCTGATAGCGACAAGCGTGGCTGAGAAGCGTCGTCGTCGATGGTGCTGGAAGACAGCTCGAAATATCGTCCCTGATGATTGGGAGAGAGCTGGGAAATGTCGTCCGCGATGATTGGGAGAGAGCTGGATCCTCGGGGACATGGTTTGTGGTTGGATCCTCGGGCACGAGGTTTGAGATCTGCAAGAAAGCAATAATTTAGAGAGCTAGTGTCTCTCAAGGCGCCACGTGTACGGCTGAGATCCAGCGCTGGAACCACGTGTTAACAATTTGAGATTTGGGATGGGTTTCAGCTGTGACGCTCGAATAGTGATTGGCTTGCGTGCTACAACTTGCTGTCTAATATACTTGGCACGGACCATGTGCTCAGCTTGCTTTTTTTTTTTAAGATAGTCATTTTCATGGTATGTTTGGGGACCTATTTAGCATATTTCCTTCATTCTCAATAGAATAAAATCGATCTAGATTGGAAATTCCATGCTAGCTTGTTCCTTCGGCATGGCATTTCTGGCTGTAGCTCCTCGCAACTGGTCAGATTCGAATTGGATCAGCCTTGATCCAGATCCAATGTGTATAACATTCAGGTTGGATCAAAATTCTGTTCATAATGGGTCAACCTAGGTCTGATCCATTACCCATAGAGAATCGGATTTCGAGTTGACCAAAAATAAAATTGACATCCAAAACTCCCAAAAAATGAGCTAGAATTGACTTCATGATTCCCCTTTTTTTTGAAATCTTCAATGATTCCCTTTTTGGCTGAGTTGAACTACATAGGAAGTTTTTTTGACAAAATCTTCTGATCTGTTAGCAATATTGGGAAAATAATCTACCCATCAGGTGTAGGTTCTAATCCTTACCCACAATCATACAATCTCAAACTAAAAATAAATAATTTTTGTATTTGGATGCATGGATTGAACTATTGAAGATGGATGATAAATTTTGATAATACACAATTTATTCTTGATGTTGCATGTTAAATATAAGAAGCTTTAGGATTATAATTTACAAATAATTTATAATTACCTTAAAATTTAATGACATTGATGATCAGATCAATGTTGAATTAGATCAAGGTTAATCTAGCATTCAATCCAATAACTCTAAATGGAGTGGGTCAGATCCTTGGGTTGGAATGTCAGATTTGAAAAAACAATTTACCCATTGATTTTGAATTGGATCTCGAATCAAGTCAGGTAAGATTTGAACCATTACAAGGCCTACTTTATTTTGTTCTTAGGAAAGTGAATGAAGCAATTTTTTGGCTTGATTTTGTGATGAGAGGATGTGTAATAACCTGCTCAAGAAATACGTAATCAAAACAATAGTAATAATCGGGTTAAATGAAGTTTAGGCTAATATTTATATTTTTGAAATATTGGCGACCTTAGAATAATAAAGCACACCTAATTCCTATGCCAATTATTGTCATTACTTAATAAAATATTTTAATGCATTAAAACTGTAACAATAATAATTAAATCATTATATATCCATATTAGTCTCCCACTTACAATGCTTATTAAATGATTTAGTACCAGGAACCCAACTCACCCCAACACGATGGAAATCCCCCAAAAACTTACTCGTTATCAAGCCTATTAATAGCCCATAACATCGTCGAGTTGTGTTCAAACCTCTTGACTCTTTTTCCCCTTCCTCGTCCTTGATTAATTCCCTTTGAGAAGTTTTCAATGATCCAACAAGAGTCACGTCAGCTCAATTTCAATTTAGGTGAGTGGTTATGCTTGTCTATCGAGTTATTGTGAAACTCGAACCCTTATATACGTAATTAGTATTACATTTTGTATGATTTTTGACTGTTTCGGGCTTAGCATACCTGAATTTAAATGGTCATATAAACAAAGCCATTGCCATAATAAATTAGTTACGCAAATACTCTAATTGTTACAGCAAGTTGGAACTTTGACTTAATAAAATGTGAATAATGACAACAAGCACTAATAATAAATTGCTTGGAGGATACATAGATACTAAGAAATACTTTCTTCTATGGTATAATATAACATAAATTAGGCTTTCTGAGCTCCCATTGTGGCACTTATAGCACCATACACTTCCAAAAGTTAATACAAGTAATTGTAGATTAGTAGCCATCTTACTCGTATACATAAATGAGTTATAAAGCTTCCTGCAAAATTAAAAATTTATAGGAACAGATTAATTATTATTTTTTTAAATAGATGATGGCGTCATACTAATTTATTATAATAAATATTTATTTTCATTCACATATTTTTTGTCGCAAGTTCATATTAGATACTATGTGATGAAATTTTAACCATTTGTATTTTGTAAATTGTTATAGTAAATTGAGTATTTCACTATATTTAAATCTCTAGCTGGAAAGATGTAAATATGAAATAATTATTAGATGCTCTGCTTTTCTTAAGTTTTACAACCCATCTTATGCATAATAATTGTGCATGAAAATGGCAAATTAAGGAAGATTTAAATTGTAGGCTTAAAAATGTGCCTCACAAACTACTACATAAACCTGACTTAAGATATGTAATATACGAAGCACAAAAAATAAGCCAAAATTTTATGTATCATCATATTATACAAGCTTAAAAGATGCTTTACGAAGTATTTACACGGAACTTATTAAAAAACCTCTGTTCAAAATAAAATATAAGTACTTATTACCCATCTTAGAGTAATTATTTGAATAAGACTCATACCTTATTAAATTAACTATTTTTAATTAAAAAGTTGCTTATGATCCTATATAATATTTTTTTGGCTTTTTTATATAAGTGTCATTTGATTTTTTTGGGATAGTATTTAAAATCTCAGTTTTTTTTTGCATCTTTTTGTGGCCCTTGTGGCAGTTTGTGATATTCTGTGATAGAATCTTGATATTTTTTAAGCTACAATTTTATATGCTTTAGCATCGTATAGGGTTTATTCCACACCATTTTTGTAGCTTTATTTTGTTCTGTTTGACTACTGATCTGTATTGAAATGTTGGTTCCTACTTTTAATATGATTATACTCGATGCCTTGAATCTGTGCATTATACTTCCTTCTTATATGGATCGACGTATTTATATTACACCAATTCCACCTGATATCATTTTTTGAAACTCTGATTATAAATACTTATACATATATTCATTTTTTCTATATTCTGATGTAACCAATTACTAGTTGTCTCCAGTTAACCCTTTTGTTTAATGATCTCAGATTTTAAGGTGCAGAATCCAGAGTAGAATTGACCCATCTAGGACTTAGTGATGTACCTTAGCCTTTTTACTATGTTGACTTATGTTTACTTGTAAGATAATGAACCATCTAAGTTGTATTAAGGTCTTTTCTAGGAGACATAAAAACTTATACTCTTTTTTATCCTATTTAATTACCTATATCTGTATTTATGTTACGCTTCAATTCCGGATACTTTGAATCCCTCATGCATCAATCCGAACTTCTCGAATATTAGGGAAAATTTGGACTGGTGTGTGACACGATGTATCTTTGCATATAAAGTAAGAAAAATATTATTCAATCCAAAGAAAAGGTAACCCAAAAGAGTTCAAGGATCTTTAGACTAAAATAAAGAAAATGATATGTTTTCCAAAAAAAGAAACTCACAAAACGTTAGGATTTTTGACACTACCAACTTTCCTAAAAGCTAAGCTGATAGAAAGGGCGTTACCAATTTATTTAGTATACTAAGCACCCAACAACGCCCATGGGTTGAGCTCAATACTCTTTCTACAGTTGCATTACTTGTTGGGCAGGGCGATGACTGCAAGCTTGTGACTCGGCTCAATTAACTTACATGCTGCCCTTTCCTCAACAACCCCCCCCAAAGCATGCTACTTGAGTTTGAACTTGCGACTTGCTCTTACACCAGTTGTTAGTATTCTTGACGATATCAAACTCTCCTAAAAGCTCAAGATGGGAAGAGCATTACTAATTCTCTTATTATACTAAACACCCAATAGAGCCCACAGGTCGAACCCAACTCTCTTTTGACGATCGCATTATTTGTCGGGCAGGACAATGGGTACGAGCTTGTGACTCGGCCCACTTGGCCTACACGCCACGCTCACCTCAACAAGTCCTAGGACCTTTGGACAATCCCTTCGTCCATTGGATGAGTGCAATTATCCATTGAGCTATGCATTCATGCAATGGACAAAGGCATTGTCCAAAAGTTTTAGAATTTTATGATCATTTTTGGAGTTATGCAGCATTTTCTGTAAACAATGAAAAAATGGTCTCTTATAATTAGTTTAGAGTACGGTATGGGTTATTATTGTATTAGAGCTAGATATATCTTGTTTGAAAACAAAAGCATCTCTAATTTTCAAGACAGCATTTTTTTGATATTCAAGAACAGCGGTGTTATTCACACAAAAAGCTGTTTTTTTAAGACAAAAGTTGCTATTTTCCCTTGTTTAACATGTGAAGGTGCCAGTGTGTGTGATGTTGGGTCAGTGTAAAATTGATCCTTGACCTCATTTTGTGAGCTCTTTGTGGTTAGGTTTGGTTAATAGAATTTGACAAGAGAAGGCTTTTTGTTGGTAACTTTGAAAGTACCTGTGCTATGCAACTGTGTGTTGCCATGTCATTCCTACAATAGAAGTCCTCTGCTATTGGATTGGTTATTTATGTTGAGACCAATGATCCTTCTTCTAGCCTTGAAGTTAAGCAGCATAGTCTAAAATGGCAAAACCTGCCCTTCTTGGGGCATTTGTTATTTTTGCCTGATGTCATTGTATTGGCATAAAAAACTTGTTTTGCTTTGCTGATAGAAACTTTTATGCGCTTGTGGATACCTTCATTTATCATACATGAAGAGGGGGTATAAGATGATTTTTTTCTTAACTCGTGTATGTGTGATTTTGCTTGAAATGCAAAAAAATTGAAGTCTTAGGAAAGTTGTCATATTCCCTTGGTTTGTTTTTTTTTATCACAATAATTCCTTTCCATGGTAATATGAAATTGAAGATTCATTATGGGGATTTCAATGACTAATATTCTTTGTTGTTTCAGTTTTTTTGTTTAACGATACTTTATTATTATTTTTTTAATGCTATTCTTCGTACTTATTTCATCACTATTCCTTGTACTTCTTTTTGAGTTCCTTCTATTAATTATTTTACCAAGTATATTGCTCATTTACTTCGAACATGGATTAACGTTTCCATTCCATTTGTAGGCAAGGCAAGTCCATCCTGATAAAAATCCAAATGATCCTTTGGCAGCGCAAAACTTCCAAGTTAGTCCTTTTTCTTGATGACTCCAGTTGTAGAATGTTTTAGCTTGGTTTAAATTTAGACTAATCGCTTGAGCCCAAAATGAGTTAGGATTTCTCATGTACTTGAGTTTAGGAAAAAAACAGAGAAACACATCCTTCGTGTTGAAAATGTTACCTACCATTGTTTATTCAAGAAAACTTTTTATGGCTCTTGTCAGTTTTCAGTGACATACGGTGAAAAGCCATCTGCCTGTATGGGAATCCTTTAAATTCTGTCTATATAGGGGTTGTTGGCTTTGTACAGTACTTATCTGATTATTGCTTTATATCTTGTTGATTTGTTGGTCAAGAGATTTAGAGCATTGTGTAAAGAGGCTTTATTTCAATCAAAGTACCGGATAAGAAGTAAATGAATTGTGCTGCTCAAAATCTGATGACAGGTATACAATCCCTTGAATCAAGTACAAACAATAACAACCAAGCCTTTACCCACTATGTGGGGTTGGCTTTGTGAATCCTTTGTTTACATGCACTCCATCAATTAATAAATTCTCATTTAGCTTTAAGCGTGTAAGATTATTCCTTATAGTTTATTGCTATGTCTTTTTTGATCTTCCCTTCTCTTTTTACATGGGTGAAGTCCAATAACCCTTGAATCAAGTACAAAAAGAAGAAAAAAATCAATAACTTAACTGCTTCAGTTATGAGTCTTATGACTTATGGGCCTGTGGATCCATGCATGCTTCTCTTAAAATAATGGTTTTATCACTTTTCAAAAAAAAGAAAAAACTTTTCAAAAAAATAATGGTTTATGGAGCACCTTAAGAACAATGCAATACTAAACGAGAATAAGACCTGGCTTTTTTTTAATATAACTCATGAGGATAATTGCTACTGGTTCTACTTACTTTCCAGGTTTTAGGTGAGGCCTACCAAGTACTTAGTGATCCTGCACAACGCCAAGCTTATGATGCCTATGGAAAATCAGGAGTATCAACGTAATCCTTAACTTTTTTTCTACTATTCGTCAGTCAAGGTATAGATGATAGAGAGTTGGAAAATAAATTGCTTGCATAATTTTAATATCATAATTATCTCAACTGTTGATTTTTGCATTTACCAATTATTCTTGTGGTCAGTAGCAACTTTCTTGCTTTCAGTAGGAATTGGCAACTACTGAAAATCTGTTGAATACTTCTTATTTTGTTAATTTTAACTTTATTTTTTGCTGAAACTCAATTATGAAAATTAATTGTCATGTTTTCAATATTTATTTCTTGATTTTGCTTCTCATTGTTGTTATTATTGTTGTTCATTTTTCACAGTGAAGCTATTATCGATCCTGCAGCAATTTTTGCAATGCTTTTCGGTAGTGAGCTTTTTGAAGAGTACATTGGCCAGTTAGCTATGGCTTCAATGGCTTCTCTTGATATATTCACTGAAGGGGAGCAAGTTGATGCCAGAGAGTTGCAAGAGAAACTGAACGTAGGGCTTTTGAACTCACCTTTTCACTTGGTTGTTTCATCAATTAGGCTGTTTTTTTTAGGTGCTTACCTGCATGACCTAAAGGACTTCTCTAACTATAACCTTGTCTTTTAACTTTATTGACCGGTTTTCATTAATTTTTTTAAAACTTTTTTGGGGTAAATTGTATATGGGCCCTTGAGTTCCAAAGAGCATTGAAAATTGATCTAAACTTTTTAAAAACTTCAATTTGGGTTACTGAGTTTACAAAGGCTCAATAATTTTTGTTCTAATTAAGACATAATTGTTAATTTTTTATTATTATACTGTAACATCATTCTCATTTGTTAACTTCTAGCTTTTTAAAATATAATTTTGAAATATTAATTTATTATTTTTTTGTTTTAAATTTTTATTGTAGAGAAAGCAAGAAATTGGAGAAATTAAAGTTTAGAGTTTGGTTAAATTTTTAAAGAAAGGTGGAAATAGAGGGGTGTGATTGTCCTTTAAAATGTATAAAAAGTTTAAAGTAGTACAAAATAATCAAATTTCACGTTTTCTATCAAGAAAAGTCAGTGAAAAAGGTGAGATTCTAAAGAAGGGCTAAAATTGTAATGCTTTTACAATGTCAGGAACCTAAATTGAGATTTTTAAAAAGTTGACACCAATTTACAATTCCCTTCCAATCTTAGGGGCCCGAATGCAATTTATCCTTTTTTATTGCGAAGTTTCTCCTATGTTGGAACTAAAGGGAAAGCACATAATTGCAAAATAATTGACATGGTATGATGATTTGTTACATATAAGTTGGTTGACACGAGAAAAAGAATATAAAATATGATGAAAAATAATGTATGCTTTTGAGTCTTGTGTGTAGAAGTATCCTGTTTGGTCCCTATACTGTTTAGATCATGCCAATAATCAAAATAGTTTTTTCATTAAATTATTTTTATCGCATCTTACACAACTTTCAATATAAAATGTTCTACTTTATTTTACATTTTACATTATTTTCAATTTGTCAATTAACTTTATCTACATCATACCTATGAAGCACTGATCTTTATGCAACCTAACGTATCCGTATTGTATCCTTATCAGATACCGATACTCCCCGATATTTCACTGATACGTATCCGATATGCCACATGACGTATCAATTTTTATTTTAATTTTTTAAAAATTCGATGCTTTTCCGATACCTTTCTGATGCTTTCTCAATATTTATCTGATACTTCCTGATACTTCTAATTAGAGAAACAATTTTAAAACAATCAGCCACGATAAAAAATAAAAAAATCTCATATATAAAGAACAACTTATATATAGATTTAAACGTTAAAATTGAAGAGATATACTAGGCACGCAATTAGGATCGTAAAATATTTTACACACGCTAGTGTTTCGGCAATAAAAAAAAGATTTGGTATTTGCAAGCACCTGTGTCATCTACTTTTGCTAACCTTTTTTTGTAAATTTACAGATACTAGTGATATTTCTATTTTTTTATCTTAACCGATATTGTTTTTACTTCTATTAGATGGCTATCATATTTTTTTTTACTTTAATCAAGCTTATATTGTAAAAAATATAAAACTTTGGTCTTTTTATTTTATCTATTTATTTAGTCAAAAGACTTGAAGAGAGAATATATATATATACTTTAATCAAGTCAACATATTTTGATTTGTCACATCATCTATATTATTAATTGTATCTTGTTCGTATTAAGCTAATCGATTTAAATTAAATTTAAATTGAAAATGAAAGTAATCTGTTAATATATATTTAAACTCTTATTTCATATAAATAATCTGATAGGTTGGAAAGTAATTAAATAAACTTTATGATATTATTTTAAATTTAATTTTTTTTTAAATTCAATAGTTAAACGATTTTTTTAAGTTAAATTATCCATAATATTACTTTAAGTAATATAAAAAGCGTTTAAAAAAGTATAATTAATTTGAAAAAATTTAAAAGATGTTTTTGAAATTTATAGCAATAATTTGTATAAGTCATTCTCATCTACTATAGAACTTTACTTAAATATGAGAATATAAAATATTATACACACATATATAACAGCTGTATCTTAACATATCCGTATCTTACTTTTTTTAAGTTTGTCGTATCATCACATCTGTATCGTATCATGTCCATATCGCCGTAGCATACTCGTGCTTCATAGCATTATACACAATTTTAATGTAACTAATTTTATTTCCTATCATACACATATCTCAAGGTAAGCTCACAATTTTTATGATATGACTAAATTAGACCCTTTGCCAAACCGGTTGTAATTAGCATTTAAATCGATGCGTCATTGTCTTTGAATTTTTTGGTCATAGAGCAGCTAACGTTATTTTTTTAGCTTTGTCCTTTTACCTAATCTACTGGCTCTCACTTGAGAAGTGTTTTTTTTTTGTGATAGTCATTTGAGAAGTGTTAACTACATAGTTTTGGTGATTCTGTTAGTTTTTGTGTTTCGTACTTTGGTTTTTTCTTTCTTCGTTGTGTTTCGTACTCTGGTTTTTTCTTTCTTCGTTGTGTTTCAAATTTCTGACTGTCTTCAGAGAACAGATCCATCTATCAAGTTTTAACATCATATCTGCAACCATTGATTGATTGCTTTCACTTCATGACAGATTGTTCAGAAGGGAAGAGAGGAAAAACTGGCAGATGTATTGAAAAACAGACTACACCAATATGTCATGGGAAATAAAGAAGCTTTTGTTAGTCATGCTGAAGCTGAGGTGGCTAGGCTTTCTAATGCAGGTAACATTCTGCTTGCTTACTTGTCTGAATTTTTGGCAATTAAATTATTATGATTTTCTTTTCTAGGAGAGCGTCTTTGACACTAGTAGTTAATGTAGTAATTGCATTATTAGGTTTAGAGCTAGACCACACAGGTGGTAGTCTTACTGCATGTAAAATTTATTTCTTTATTGCATGCAAAATTTCGTAGTTGGCTTTGATGATTGTTTGAATGGCGTTGGTAGTCTTACTGCAACTATTTGGAGTGGACCTTATGTCTTTGTTATGTGTATGCATGCTTGTATTATATATAAGAATGGTAGGAATTGTTTGTAATCTCTCCATATGTATGTCTTGTTATACAAGCACTATTTTGTTTGATTTTTTTAACTTAGGTTTTATCTAGAATGTATTCTATTATACAGATTATAATCACACGATATGCTTATAATAACATATAAAAGTGCATGCCCATGCATGTGGGTGAACAAAATATTCTGTCAACTCTGCTAATGTATTTTTTTCGGGGTGGTTCTTTGTGATATTTTGATCTTTGTTTTGAGTTAGTGTATTTTAATATAAATGTTAATTTCTTTACTCTGCCCTCAACAAAAAACATTTTGCCGCTCGTGTAGACATGTGATGTTAGAGCATAAATTAAGTCCTTTCAAAGTTCTTTGTCTCTTCAGAATGAATAATTGTTGCATTATAATGCAGTAGATGATTATCTTTATCAATAAATAAGAGAATAAATAAAAATTTTGATGCGGCAACTTTATGCTGTGCTCATAGAAGAGCAGCTCTTGTCTCTTTTTCTATTTCATCATCGTAGGGTGAAGTATTTGTCATTCCATATTTATGCATTTTGAATCCTCTGTAGGTATTGGCATGCGCATGATTTGGAGCATCTTTATAGTAAATGTTTGAACCTCCTATAAGCTTCTTTAAAATGTCTCGTCTATATACTAAATCTTGATGAATTCTGCAGCATATGGGGTGGATATGCTAAATACTATTGGCTACATATATGCAAGGCATGCTGCTAAAGAACTCGGGAAAAAGGCAATATATTTAGGCTTACCATTTATTGCTGAATGGTTTAGAAACAAAGGACATTTCATCAAATCTCAGGTAACCGCAGCAACAGGTGAGGTTTTGTCTTGTTCTATTTGCTTATTAACATGCATGCTCGTTGCCATTTCAAAGCAGTTCCGCAGCATCTCATGAAAGCGTCTTTGGTTTTACCTAGGAATGTCATCTTTAAAATCCTCTTGATGGGGGTTATCCTTTCTCAGTTCTTCAAGATTTTGACCAAACTTTATTTAAATATTTCAATTAATTTGGTATGTAATTTTGTACTTTTGGGATATATTCTCTTGATTTTATGTCTTTTGTTACCATGCAAGTTGTTGATTGCCGCTCCTATGTAATTTTGGTAATTTCTATTCTGTCTTTGACCATTGCAGTGGCAATCTGTATTGCCCACTATTTAGTATTTGGTATACTAAAACTTTGACATATTAAATTACAATTCTTTTTCTGATTTCTGTGTCTTCTTTTCTCTTACCTTGATCCTTCCTGTCTTCTATTTCCCATTCCCACTCTATGCTAACGTCGTGCTTGCTTCTTTATGTGCATAATTTACATACTATATAATTTCTGACTTCACATTTATAATTTACATATAAATTGCCCCACTACTTAGTAATACTTGGTGCAGGTGCCATTGCTCTTATGCAGTTGCAAGAGGACATGAAGAAGCAGCTAAGTGCTGAGGGCAATTATACTGAGGAGGAACTTGAAGAGTATCTACAGTCGAACAAAAAGCTGATGATTGACTCATTGTGGAAGCTCAATGTTACCGATATTGAAGCAACTATATCTCATGTCTGCCAAATGGTCTGTTTCTTCTTTCCCTGCTGCTATATTGCATTTATTGTGTTGCAAAACTTTTGGTCTTTGTTTGTGGCTAATTCTTTATCAATTGGCTTACCATCACAATGAACTATGAACTTTTTCAATCTTCAGAAGCAGCACCTGCTGCAGAAACTTAGTTATTCAAAAGAATGTGATAATCCTTTCTTATTGGAACTGCTTTTTGTATTCATTTCTAGTTTTAGCTGAATATTTGTGAACATCCCTTTTTGCTTATAGTAATTCAGGTAGTGCTTATTACATGGCTTATAAAGGATGCTTAGATGAATGAGTGATCACACTAAAATTGATTACATTAGAAAATGTTGTATTAGGGGAAGGATAAGCATAACATTTATTAGAGGTAAAACGAGGAAGTGATATTTAAGTTGATTCTTCTTGTCCATCATAAACCTCTAGAGGCCCTTGTGCATGTATGAGGGATTCTAAGTCATGATGCTGAAAAGAGGGAAGGGAAAGCATGACTTACGATATGGTTGTTAGACATCACCTTGTACATACAGGAAGTATTGCTTTAAATGTAACTGAATAGAAGAGAAATTTGTGTGGCTGATCCCAATTAGTTTGAGCCTAAGGCTTGTTTTTGTCGTTGCCATTGTTGCTGTAGACTCCAGGGCTTACAACTGTATGGCTTGCTTACATTAATCTATATTTTCTGATCTTACCCTTACTGGATACATCTGAATTCGACAGTAGTTTGTTGCTTCTCATATTGATAGTCGTAATGTGTATTGATGTAGAACCTACACTGATACAACATAATTTGTCTGTTCCCTCTTGTATTGTTTTTGTTTCCTTTTTCTAGTTAAAAACTTTTTCATATAAAATGCCAGAAATACATGTTTAGCTTAATTTCAAATTGCATTTCTGGAGCTATATTTTTTCAGCAATCCCAAAAACTTTTTCACAATCCAACCTGTCATTATCTTTATTTATTTAAGTAAGATAAGAAACCACGTTTCATAACCAAATATTTCTAATAACCATGAAGTAATCAGTAAAAAGGTACATAAAATGATATAGAAAACGAAGTATATTTTTTGCATTGCTGCCGTAATCATACATCACAAAATAATGAATTGTCCACACCAATGGTGAACTGAATCTTTTTTCCACAATTTCAGGTTCTTCAGGACAGCTCTGTCAAGAAAGAGGAACTTCGTGCCCGGGCAAAGGGGCTTAAAACACTTGGTAAAATTTTTCAGGTACTTCTTACAATTGTTCCTTTCCAGTCATTGAAAAGATTTCATTGGCATGATATGTATCTTAACCGCGTGGCATTTATAGAGGGGTAAGTCGGGCAATTCAAGTGAGAGTGAGGCATCACTAGCTGGTGTTCACAAACTGAGTGGAGCTGAGCCATGCAATGATGGAAGCTCACCTGATGCACCTAAAACACCAACTGAACAGCCAAACTATTCAACTCCTCTAGTGCAACAGGTAAACTTTTAATTTACAGGCATTGGTGCAAGGTCTTTCAGATTGTTGTTTGCAGTTAGATGGCAGATATAACCTTCTTGTTTTGAATGATATTGGAATTATAAAAATCTCGAGAATTAACCCCAACTCAATAACTCATGTCGAAGTAGTGTTCTCATAGCTCAGTTGGAAAGCGCTTGCTTGGGTATCAGGAGATCTCAAACTCGAACCACACTACCATCAAAATTTCTAAGTGGAGTGAGGATAGCTATGGTATCCAGGGTAAAATGAAATTTGTGATATAAAAAGGGTAAAAAGGAAATAACTCGTGTTAAAGCAGACTAGAAAATCTTGTCACAAACCTGTCAGGTTGCACCAAGTTTGAGTCAAAAAAATTTATCGATCGGGTCAGATGTTGGTTGGATGTGAATCGGTTCCCAGAATGTGGCTTCTCGTTCTCTTTTATGTCTTATCCAGCAAAGGGTAGCTTGATTTTTCTGTTTGATAATAGCCTAAACTCAGGACTGGCTCAAGTTAAGCCCCAACTTTGAGCTATAATTAAAGATCATTCAAAATAATATTAGTTTTTTTTCTTCATACTAGTTTTTTAAGGCTTTGAAGCTCCAGTTAGAAAAATTGAGTTACTGGATTTTGCCCATGTACAAAGAGGAAGAGGGAGACCAAAGAAGACATGGCAAGAAACTATAAGGAGTGATCTTAGTTACTTAAACTTAGATAAGAATTTGGTAACCGATAGAGCGCAATGGAAACAAAGGATTCATGTAGCCGACCCCACCTAGTGGGATTAAGGCTTGGTTGTTGTTGTTGTTGTTAGTTTTTTAAGGCTTACTAAAAACTTATGATTTAATTCCAGCGAGTTCTGAGTTTAATAAAATGTAATACAACAAAAATTTGGAAATTAAGTGAATTGAATCCTTAACTTCATTTAAATATTGAATTGAAGTTTAAGATGGGCACTCACCAGTTTAGACTCATTATGGGCTCCATTCTTGCAGAGTCCATATGTGGAGGCTCCACATTTTGTAGAGGCTCAATTCACATACAACTTCCCAATGCCTACTGCTCCACCTGGTGTGCAAAGGCCGCCATGATCAGCTGCTGCCTGCGTGGAAGAAATGGCTGCAGGTGTGTGTTACTTTATCTTTCTATTATATTCTCATAGCGTCAAAATATCAATTAATTACCGTTGGCAGCTCTGTTTGATCCAATAGCTATAGTTCTTAGATTCTGCCCAATTTTTTTTTTTCTTTCCTTTTTTTGGTTAAATATTTGTTCTTGTTTTCTTTTGTTGCATGTGGGTAGATTTATGTGCTCCTAGGTAACCAGTGTGGCTGAAGAGGTTTCTTCTGTGTAGAATTTCCCGTTCATACTTGCAGCAGTGGATGATACTGTACATATTTTGCACTATAGCTTATTGCGTGATTTCAGTTTTGTTGTTTTAATAAACATATAAATTTCTTATTGAGTGTGTATATTTCTCTGACAATATTTGACCTCAAAGGAAAATAAATTGGGTTGAGCCTGAATTCGATTAGCCCAATCCAAACTTCTCGCGTTAAATCCAACCTAGTTATGTCTATGGACTTCTAAAACGATACGGTTATTAAATATGTTGGTGGGTTCTGCCAGACTCGATGCAAACCTGTTTATGTGAAACCTGTTTCAATTTGTTTAACAAATGAGTAAAAATTTTGTAACTATAACCCTAACCCGACTAATAATTGGGTCTATCTGGAATCTTGAATCCAGAATTTTCATGTTGGGTTAATTGAAAGCTTTCAGTTCATTTACAGCCTAAAAAGGCTCGTTAACTATTGTTTGAAGATCATAAAACTTTTAGAATATGAAAAAAAAATGAAAAAGATCATAGAACGTTTGAGTTATAAATTTGATGAAATTTAAACATTTGGAAGTTGTACGTCCTCAATATCTTTAGGAGGTGTTTATTGTGATGATATGCTATTTGAAGGAATTTCTTTTTTGATTTAATAACATAAATAATATTATTATAAAAGATTAGAAGATTGTCACTCAAATAATATTTAGATCATCAACAGATAAAAATTGTTCTCATAAAAAAATAAAATAAAATAAAAATGAAGAAAAGAGAGCCCTACGGGCTCTGTTGTACAACTGCTCTCTTGGCCGCCGCTGCACGGGAATCGCACACTTGCATTCTAGACCTGCACCCAAATCTCCGGCCAAGCGATCCCCAACCTCCCGCCGGCGTCCGCCACCGCCGTTCTCTGGCGGCCTCCTCATTTCGTCCCATCCTCTCGATCGCCCGCCTCATGCTGGAGCACTCCCGCTCCAGATCCTGCACCCTGTTCCTCATACTGTCCATGCCCAGCCTCAGCAGCTGATTCTCGCCCGCCGCCTCCCGCCGCTTCCCACCTTTTCGCGCCTCCTCCGGCGCCGCCGCTCCCTCATCCTCCACCGCGGCCGTCATCGTCCCAACGATCGCCTGCCGCAGCTGCAGCTGCTCGAAGAACAGCACCTGCAGCACCGCCCTCAGCGGCAGCCGCTCGTTCTGCGCCGCGTGGGTGCAGGCCTCCAGCGTCAGCTTCCGGCAGTCCATCACGCCGGCGACCTTCTCCTTCTCCTCCGCCGTCATTCCTTGGTGTGCCTGTTTCATGTTTGATGAAATGACTCAACGGTAATTTTGATGAAGTTTCGCCAAAAAAAGGTTTTACATAACTAAATTTTCTCATCCCACAAATATCATTGAGAATATGTGGAGGGATAACATTTTAAAGTAATTTATATGAAAAATGCTATGGATCTTTAATAACAGATAAACTTATTGATCAATTATAATTTAAATTTTAATTTATTAAATTATTTAGTAGATAAACTTAATTTGCTGAATAATTCAGTGAATAAAAGCCCTAAATTTTGAACGGTCAAATCTATTAATTTGTTATTGAGATTATGTAGCAAGTCTCGCTTTGTGTATTTCCAATATTAAGGTATAAAGATTTGTATATTCGAAATTAAATTATAATACTTAGAAGATTAAAAGTAAATTAAAAAAAAGACTTGAGATATAATAATAAAAAATAATTTAGAATAACATGCACTCATAAAGAACATAACTCTAGTAAATCAAGCTTATCAACCGAGCAAAAATTTCTATGATTTAGTTGAGATTTATTTATTTATTTATTGATATTATAATTTTTTTATTTGATTTAAAAATTATGATAATAATATAATTTGAATTTAACATATCTCCTTTCCATCGAAGCTGAATGAGACGTCCAATGTCAGTCATCCACGTGTCCCCTAAAGGAAGAGGCGTTGACCTATGGTGGTGGTGGAAGAGGATATCGGGCGATAATCAATATCTAACCTTCAAGTAGATGTCGACGGCGCGGTAGAGCCCGTCGTCGTAGATCCTTGCATGCTCCGGCAGAGCCAGGGCGATGCGGCAGAATTTGTCCGACCGGAAGTTTGGGTCTGATGCAACCTCCGCCATGAAAGAGTCAACAAGCCGCCCCACCCGGATTAGCGGCTCGTTGCCTCTCGCCGGCGACCTGACACCCCTGTTTTCTTCTCCGTTCTCAGGCGAAATTCCGGCGACGACCTCTCTTCCGATCTCCTCCATATAGTACCCAAGAATTCGCTCCACAGCATCGACATCGTAGAGCGTTTCAGCAAGATCGGAGTAGCTCGGCATTAACAAATCTTCCAGCGTCGCCTGCTCCAGCTGCGGGGCGACCTTCTTCTCCATGGCTGAGCAGAGCGGCTCGGAAGCTCGGAGGATGTTAGCAGTCCTCAGAAGGCCGAAGAGGAATCGGGCGGTGACTACGCCGGAGCTCTTCTCTGGCTGAAGATTTGTTATAATCGTCTCCATGAGCTCCATTTGCTCCGCCGCGGCCGTCGGCGGCTGCGACGGCCGAATACGTTTGGATCGCGAGAACCCGGGGATGGACCTCTTCGCATAGGAGACGAGAGTCCTCCCGATGAACTCGGAGTTCATGTGCTCACTTTCCCTCATGGCAGAGATCAAGCGCTTGTAGAACGGGAGGCCCAGCATTGTAAGGCTCTCAACCCAGGAAGACGACTGGGTTCCGCCATTTCTCTGGCGAGCTGCGCTGTCATCCATAACTGGCCAGCCAAAAAGGGAGGAGCTTGGCTCGCCGGAGCAGGCGCCAGCGACGACGGCGTCTATGCAGCGCTGCGGGATACCGAGCTCCTCCGCCAGAGGAAGCAGAGCCTCGCAGGATTTGAGGGCTTTGACGGACTCCCCGGGGCTGGGGAACACCGAGTGGGAGAGGAAGCGCTCGGCGCGGGAGATGAGGTTGTCGCCGGCGAACTCTTCGGTCATCTCGAGGTAAGCTGCGGCGCAGCGGAGGGCGGCGGCGGTGGCGGCGCTGAGCTCGATCTTGACTCCGTAGCAGAACTTGGCGGCGGCCTCGAAGGTCTCCGAGCCGCCCGGAAAGTCGTCCAGCGAGACGCAGCGGAGATGATCTTCTTCCTCCTCGGCCATGGGTTTGTCTTCCTTCTCCGTCAGCAGTTCGTGGAGCTTCCGGCTCTTAGATGTAAGAGGGAACTGAAACAGCAAATCAACGGAGTTATTAGGGTTTAATTGTGAAGCGACGATCGGAGGTGAAGCATGTGGGTCTGTTTTCCCGACCTTGTGGAGATGGAAGCTCATTCCGTCGACCTCAATGACGACATCGGTCGGCAAGCCGGTGGTGCAGAACCTGCAGGAAGAGAAGGGAAAGTTGCGTTTTTTGTACTATGCGGAGGAGGAGGAGGAGAAGAAGACGAAGAAGGAAATCGATCATTCTACCATGCTTGTCCTCTGGTGACGAGCTTCTCCCCCGCCATTGTTTCTTCTTCTTCTATGAAATCAAATGAACGCGCGTGGGCGGATTATAGACGATGACCCTGTCCGTATTGTGTTCCATTTGAAATTTATTTAATTTTTTTCTCAATATTAATATAAATATGCATATTTATATTTTTTAAAATATTTTAAAATATTATATGTATATATATAAATATTGTGATAAAAGACTGATATATAAATTCAAAATAATAATATATAAATAGTGTAACATCTGCTGGCCTAATAGAGACACTGTACACTTAAATTTTAAAAAAGTACATTATTTTTTTTATTATTTATTTCATATTCTAATTTAATCACAATTAATAATCACACAATGATTTTGGGCTCTAATCTATTGAATTAAATATCAAAATTATAATTAACTAATATATTAATTAGTTATTAGAGATGTATAATTTGTATAAATATCAAGATAAAATATGTATAAAATATAATATTTGTGTTTTAATATGCATTATTGGATTTTATGAGATAGATGACTAATATATTTAGCAAAAATAATTTTTTTTTAATTTTGCCAGAGCATTACAATTTTTTTATTTATTTAAAAAATTATAATAATAATATAATTTAAACTTGAGTTTTTAAATCGAAATTGAGATCTTCTAGATCTTAAATAAGCTCATTCGTGAGCTACGAGATTATCACATAAGCAGATAATCTTTACTGTTTGCAAATTTTCTGATATTTGATTATATATATTTTATAATTATATTTATATTTATATTTATATTTATATAAAATGATTTTGTAGCGTCCCTGTCATCAATATTGAAGCCAACTCTTTCTACATAAATGCGTAGGGCATGATGGCTGTCGCCTTTTCAGAAAACGTAATAACTCTGTTTGTTTTTGCATATAATAAAATATTAGTAAGGGCAAATTACAATCAGGTACCTGTATTTAACACTTAATATCACACAAGTCACATTTTAAAATTATAACATCGAGATCCCGGAGTTTTAATAAATTATCACATGAGTTCTTTTTCTATTTTTTTATTATTACTATTTTTTAAAATTATCATTTCCCGCCGGCAGCCCCGCCCGTGCGCCGGATCAAGAGGAGAGAGAGAGAGGCAGCCTCTCTCTCCTCCCGATCCCGCCCACGAAAGCGAGTCGCGCGGCTGCCGGCGAGTTGGGAGGAGAGAGGGGCGGGGTAAAATAGTAATTTTAAAAAATATTAATAATAAAAAAATAAAAAAATACCTATTTGTAATTTATTAAAACTCAGAGATCTTGATATTATAATTTTAAAAATATGAATCTGTGTGATATTAAGCGTTAAACTCAAAAATCTGAATGTAATTTGCCCTATTAGTAATTGTGCAAATTAATCGGATCATCGATCAGTCTGATTTTGGGAAAATTATTTTCTCTGGGCGTCACCCTACCGTCCCACATGAGCTCACGGCTTCACATACAATGCCACCACACATGCACGTAAATAATAAGAAAATATTATTCCACATAATCTTTTCGTTATTTTATGCAATTTTTTATATAGTGCAAAAACTAGAGTTCTTATATTATAAAAAAAATAAGTAAATATAATCATTTTATGCTATTTTTTATGAATGTGAATCATGTAAGATGTACTATATAAAAAATAGCATAAAAAAGGAAAAGATTATGTGAAATAATAAAAAAAATTATGCAAAATGGTGCAAAAATGATGGAACATGATATTTTCTAGCTGTTACGCGCGTGTCATTGTGCGGGTTGATGGGAGCACTATGACTGCACCCAATATAAATTATTAATTTTAAATCAATTTAACATTAAAATCATAATTAGCTTTATAAATTTTTAAAAGATAAGATTTAATTGTTCAATTATTAGTCAGGTTAATCCGATTTTAAGCTGGAGGGCAATTCGATTCTTATTGTAGTTTGACAACACTGTAAGATATCTTCAGAATAGTGTTTCAGTTTTTAATATATTAAATAAATTCTTTTAATGTTTAAATTTTAAATGTATTCCTATTACTTCTATCATTCATTTCATAAATAAAATTATTATTTTTATATTATATTCAAGTCCAAAGAATCGGATTTATATCAACTAAAATTTATTCGATTATGCCATAGATTTTTGAGTTGAACTACTGCATTGAATTTTTAACATTATTTTTATTTAAATATTCACTTTATATTTAATATATATATATAATATTTTAAATATATGTTAAGAAAATCTGAGTGTATATCTCAATATCATTATGCAGACACTAAATAAATTATAAATTAATTTTAAATCATAGAAAATTTTAATAAAATATGAGCTAATTTTAAGTGAATTTTGAGTTCAGTAATGGTGCTAAGATCGACGGGATAATAATTTTTAAAAAGGCAAGACCTTAACATACAGCGTTTTATTAGATAATTTTGAAAATTGATTGTTTATTGTATAAATAAATAAGATAGATAAATTTATGTATTGTATGCCTAATTATCTAAGATCTTTAGCCAATATTGTCAGAAATTCAAATTACCTAAAATATTTAAGGTAAATTTTAAGTTCACGAATTTATCAAAAATAAAAATAAAAATTTAAGTTCACGAGTTACTAGAACTTTTGCATACTGATTTATTAATCTTAAATGGGTTTTGAATTTCGAGTTTTACTATTATTTAATCACCCATATTTGAATTTTAAATTTTATCTTTATTAATTTATGAATATATAATAATTTAATACTTAAAATAATAGTATATATGTGCAACCTCTTCTTGTCACCAATTAAGTGCCTTTTATTCAAATATATCATTTTTGCAATATACAATAGGGTATATAAATCGAATGATGATATGTTCAATAATTCAAATTTTATGAATAAATATAAAAACATGTTAATATCAATTTACCTAAATATTTAATTTATTAATAGTAGGAATTGTAGGTATTGTAGAATTAAAATTTTTTTTTCATTATTTTCACTATTACTATATATTTATTTTTAAAAAAATTTTACACATGTCATACAAATCTTCATGTATTACATCACACTCATTTTCTTCATACTCTATAGTATGAATTTTGTGAAGAAAATATATGATGTAATATTATAAAATCTATGTGACATGCATGTAAATGTTCTTATTTTTAAATATTATACTATAGATATAAATATTACACTCCACATATTTTTTTAATTTTTAATTTTTAAAATATAATATTTAAAAAATCACGATATGCACGTTGTAATATTTAAATAATAAGTGTGAAACATTTAAATATGATAATATAGAGTGACTTGTATATAATTATCTATTATTTTTATAATAACTATTATTTATGATGTAACTCATTTTTAGCCGTGCTGTCTCACTTTTATGCAATGGCAACGTAAAATCCAAGCAAAAAGGAGGAACATTTTGTGAGGGCTATTCGGTAATTTCATCATTATAATATATGAATTTGGTAGGATGCTGTTGATTGCCAACAATTTGTTTCAATAAAAAAAGAAAAGAAAAAATCAAATTTATCTATAAACCCCTCATGAAATCAAAAATTATAGAAAGCTGTCTAATATTTTATGCGAATATAAAACTTAGTATTGTCATCAAATTTTTAAGTCGCATAAAAATAGTGAAGAATGTTCAAGATTTGCAAAAATCTACTAAAAATATATTCATCGGGCTGGTTAATGAATCATATTTTTTTCTAAATTCTGTTTTAATTAAGATTTCTAAATTAAATTAAATTGATAATTTACGAGTTTTTAAGAAATATAACTTTGTTTTTATATTAGGAGAAATTGCCTGTCTTCCCTAAATATAACTTAGTTTTTTATGTAAATCCACTTTATATTATTCCAATTAAATTTAGCATATGTTGTCATATAATCATCATTTTAATATTAGTCTATTTAGAGAAAAATAAATTTAATTTTATAAAGGTATATGTCATGTTATCTAATAATTTGATAATTTTCTATAAAATTATTTATATAATATGAAATTTGATAATTATTTTTTTAAATAATATAATATCACATCAAAATAACAATCCTATAATAATATTTAAATTATAGATATTATGTTGCATTTAAGTAAATATCTCTATTTTCTTCAAATTTACTTAATTAACCCCTGCCTTTTACGTTTCAGTCCTCTCTGTTAAACCAATTTCAAAATTTTTTATGGAAAACTTGAAGTATCACGCATTGTGATTTACTTAAAATAAATATGTTTTTGTATAATTACACCTGGGTACTTGAGGTCTTGTTTCTCATTACATTCCACAGATTGCATTCACATTTCAAGCTGGTTTTTTTTTAACCACTCTTTAAAATTATAAAATGATAATTTGGCTCTTACTTATAGGTCCCTTACTTTTGGCATTTATTACATAAGGCCCCAAACTAGAGTTCATTGACAAGTTTAAGCTCCAATCAATTTTAGTTTAATTTGAGTTATACTATAAATTTACTATGAAATACATGTATAATGTCCTAAGTTTAATTAAAAATAAAGATGCATTACAGTCCTCATTGTTAAGAGTATTTTTCTTCAAGCTCTCACTCGAGTTGATGAAATATTTGGCAGAATAAGACATTGGTGTAATCTTAGGGATCTTCACGCAAAATAAAAGTTTCTTGATTCAAAAAATTCAAATTCTTTTGAGTCGCAATATATCCCAGTCTTTAATGACCTGGATGAAATTTCTGTTTATCGAAATAAAAATTCAAAAAAAATTTATATTTACTTAAAAAGTTAGATATTTGGGCAGACCTTATTGTGCACTATGCATCTCATCTTGGTTGTGTATTTGACATGATGTAGTACGTAATGCCATCAGTTGATGTTTTAGTCGCTGAGGTGCGACGCCATCGTGAGTTTTCTTTGTGGGTCTTACTGATTTTTTTATTTATAATTAGTCTGAGAATGCTAACCTTTGCTTGGATGTTGGATGTCATAGATACTTCATCTTTGACACACTGTCGCTGCTGCTATTTTAGATCTTTCTTCTGGGGAGGTTACTTATCATTCTGCTAGCTTACTACTCACAAAGTGGGTAAATATTTAGTTGATTGTCAAATTTGTGGTATTAATTTTCAGTTATTTATATTTGATATTTTTGTTTATTTAGTTTTTGATATTATTTTATTTTTTATATAAGTGTGAGGCTACTTTGAATTGAAAGTTGACTTATTAAGAGCTCAGTAGCCTCTATTTTTGTTTTTTATTAAATTAATTTAGTTATTTAAAAGGGCAACATTGCAAAAAAGGAAAAATAATATTAATTGATATTGGATTGGATAAATGAAAAATCAGAAAAATAAAATAAAATAAAATAAAATATTTCTCTGTTTGCGGGTCACGTGTATGGTCTCATTCTCCATGAATGCGAGCTAACGCATGCCTTCTTCAACAAGAAATCCATAAACGCGGACCGACCGGCACCACGTGAACCGGGTCCACGGCCGAACATCCGGGAGGGTCGACAGCCGTAGGATTTGAGTGATTAGCGGTTGTGATCAGTCCGGTCCACACAGACCGGCGGTTCATGGAGGACTGCAAGAATAATGATATGACGCATTGACTATATGTGTAAATTGGATGGAGTATGACGTCATCATGAGCAGTTGTGGGAGGTTGGTGATGGCAGTTATTATTGCCCTATGTCCCTTTGCCTGTGGGCACTTGTGTTGGCAATTATGTTTCACTAAAATGATTGAATCTTCTTTTGAGATAGAAAATTATTTATTATAACGTGCATTTTTTACTATTTGATATTCGTAAGTAGCTGCGTTATCTACTTTAGCTGATCTTTTTTCACAATCTTAAAAATATTAGTATTATTTCTACTTTTTCTACCTCAATTGATACAATCTTTATTTCTGTTGGACGTCGATCACTTTTTTTTACCTTAATTAAGCTCATATTATGAAAAAGATATGACTTTAATTTATTTATTTAATTAAAAACTCGAAGAGAGAAAAGCATATTTGAATTGAATCTCTCGTGTTGCCTCGTTTGGTTCAAGTTTTTTTTAGATAAGAGAAAAAAATTAATTTATTTTTTTAAATTTAATATCAAAAAATTTTATTTTAATATTAGAAAGTGCATGATATGTGAAATAAAGTTGATTCTAAGATTTGTATTTGTATTAGATATGTAATAAAGTTGATTTTTACAGTTGAAATTTATATTGAGCTAAAAAAAGCTTTGAAACAAACGAGGCATAAAGTACTATAGTTTTGATTTCTATTTTACAATATCATTACTTTCATTAGTTTTAGATAGAAAATATAAAATTTAATTATTTATATATTTTAAAAAGCTGTTACATCTCTCTATTTTTATCATTCTTTAAAAAGTTTAATAAAAATATAAAATTTAATTTCTCTTATCTCTTACTTTTTATACTAAATAATTATAATTAAAAATATAAATATTAATATTTTAGAATTATATTTTGAAAAGCAATAGAGTCAATAAATGAGAATAATTTTATAATATATACATGAAAGATTAACAATTATGTCTTAATTAAAATCAAAGTTATAGAACTTTTATAATATTAGGAGCTCAAATTAATGTTTTTAAAGAATTGGGATCAACTTGTAATGCCCAATCAACCTGAGGATCCCAGATGCTATTTATCCTAAATTTTATTATTTAATTGATAATGAAATTTTCTTCCTTTGAGAATGTTGCACTAGAGGTCTGCAGCCAGATCATAGTTTTTGTTCTAAACTTTGAAATTCACTAAAAATTAATTAGTTTAATATAGAGCTAATTTAACTTATAATTAATTCAATAAATATAAATTTGCATATTTTAGAATTTTTTTAATGTATATATATAAGATGTTTATGTTTCTTTAAATATATTTTTAGGTATTTGAATATATTAGATAGCTTAATACAAAGTAATTTAAATATAAATACATAGAAAATATGTAATAGTAGATCAACATATTACTGGGATCTTGCTACTTGATGTATTACATAGCTCAATTTATTATATAATCATTCTTACAAAGTCTGCAAGCTTTCTTTAATATGTTACAAGATTTCAATATTATGTAACCTGATCTACTATGCATATATAACAAATAAAGCTAAATGCATTTCTCGGCTACATAGCAATAGTTATAGCTTAGTTGATCTACTATGCATATATAACAAATCATAATTTAGATCTATATAGCAAGATTTTAAAACTATGAGCTCATTTGATCTGCTACGAAATTCTCCGCCCTCGTCGGTTCTTGGTATACAAAATTCTATTAGTGTCACATCACCTCACAGACAAGCATATTTCATCCATTCACTTAAATAACAACATACATGGTATAAATACATGATTTCATATAAACAAGTCTACTAAAATTCCTCTGTAATTCGAAATCCACTTAATAGGCCAAAACATCAACAAAAATTAAACAACATAATTCCTAAAACCTCATAACATTCATTCATTTTCACATGCAATAAAATTAACTTTAGGGATAGGATTACCTACTTACGCAATTAATAGAATACGAGACATAACAACATAATTCCTAAAACCTCACAACATTCATCCGTTTTCACATGCAATAAAATTAACTTTAGGGATATGATTACCTATATCGTAAGATTTCTTAATTACAAATAAAAATCATTGTTACATAGTTTACTTGATATAATTTGTAGCTCAATGAGTGCTGTAGTACCTTTAACGATTAATCGGTAGGTAATCCTATCCCAAAAGTTAATTTTATTGCATGTGAAAACGGATGAATGTTGTGAGGTTTTAGGAATTATGTTGTTATGTC
>KZ451982.1:2167412-2300877 GCA_002786265.1 Apostasia shenzhenica
GGCTTCCGGATCTGGTGGAGAGAAGGAGGGTAAGGGTATATTGGTAATTTAATATTTTTTAATAATAAAAAAAATAAAAAAAAAGGACCCAGATGATAATTTTTGGAAACCTAGGGACCCCGATGTTATATTTAAAAAACGTGGACCTGTGTGATAATAACCCTTAAACTCAAGAACCTGGGTGTAATTTGCCCTTTTTATAATTCAAATGATGATTGTAATGTTATGAAAGAGAACCACGAAAGAAAGAGAAAAATGTTAATGTCAAAAAGAGTGACAAAGAAGATTGATATGCCTAGCCTACAATAATAGAAAACCAGTGACTTTTGTAATATCTATGAATTCTATCTGCATATTATTATTTAGTGATTTATAAAGAAAAATAAATTACTAATTTATTCATTCAAAAGGAGATCACTGGAAAGGCAGAAACTTGATCTTCCCACACCAACCCTAAAAGAAAAGGAAAAATGTTGTTCTAGTGGGCAATCTTATTGTTCTATACATTTTATAGTTATAGCAAATAGAATTTTACCGAATCCAAAAGCATAATTTACTGGATAAATTATATCAATTAAATAACAAAAAATTTAATGCAAAATATTGTTGGAAGAAAATGAAAAAAATCTTTAGGAGACCAATGCAGAATTTAGTTGCATACCTTAAAACTGAATTCAACTGAACATCACACTAGTTTATTCTGATCATATTTTGGAGATAACAAAATCAAAACCACAATCTGAAACCTTGTCAACATTCAATAATCTATCGTTCTAACTACATAATAGATAACAATTAGTGAATTTTGATTAAATAAATGAAACAGACCAGTTGCACTAGGAGATCTAAACCTTAGCTTGATCCTACGACAGTGCTTTCGTGTTAAACATGGGAAAAAGAGAATGATAAAATCAGTAGAAAGATCATAAAACGACATCTTTTGCATTATAACAAGAAGCAAACCAAAAGAACAAAATAACCTCAATGTTCTCGATCCTCATGCGAATTCAATTGGATACGAAATGGTTCTGCCTCACTTCGTTCGTGAGCTTCCTCTTGATCTTGAAGGTATGTGTGAAAGCTAACAATGAAATGAAATACAACTAGGAACCAAATAATGCATATGAACGTGTGCATATATCGTGGTTGAGGGTGAAGCATTACCATTTTCCGCTCCAATGAAACCCTAGCAATGTTGCTGGCTCTTTGTTCTCGAGCAAATTAATCCTCGTGCCGACAATATTACTACGAGAACTCTAGATCGAAGGCTAGGTTTTTAGAGGATTGGGATGCCCTCTTCAGCTCACATTTTGGGGTCGCTTTTGCCCATCTGTCTCCTTGCTCGAACTCCCATCAATCTCTCTGTCTTTTAGCCCTTCTGTTTTCCCTTTATCACTGCTTTTTGTCTTCCCATTGGGTTGGCAACTATGAAGCATGCACACCTCTAAATACCATGCTGTATTTGTGTCAAACACACGGACATAGGAGGACAAGGTACTAGACACGCTATGTGGCGTGTCCTAATAAAATAATATTTAAAAAAAAGTAATGGGAATTTCTTGGATATGCGAGGATACTTTAGAACACCTTAGGACATTTTCAGGACTCTTTTGAGATGCACAATACTATTGAGATACCTCTAGGACATTTCTGAGATACATGACACTTTTGAGACACTTTCATGACACTTTTAGGATATCTATATAATAGAATTGGATATATTTAATATTAATGTTAAATCTATTTATTAATATTATACTTTTTTATTATACCAAATGTAAGAATAAAATCTACGAACATTTCTACCTCTCTTTATTCTTTTTATTAATATTTAAATTTTTTTTATTATTGTTAAGATTTTATCTAATAAAACTAAAAATCTATCCATTATTATTAAAATTTTACATAATAAAAGTCAAAATTTTAAGCTAAGTTAAATTAAATTTCTTTTTCCTCGCTACTTTCGAGCCTCACGAAAATAAACTAATCGCAAAAAGTTTATAACTCTTCACTTATGTTCTCTCATCCCCAACGTCGAGAGTCCTTACCTCTTGTTATTGTCATACTCATAGTGGTTATCTTGGTAAGTAAAACTACATTTTCTCTTATTGTCTCCCCTAACTTTGCAAAGTAAATCTTAAATTTTTATCTCAAATCTCTTTAACACTGATGATGAGTTCTCATAAAATAAAAATCAATTTTATTCTATGTTTTATGTATTTTTTAACTATGAATTATTAATTTTATTATTATTGTATTTGACATGCGTTGTGTCCATGTCTTATGTTTTGGAATATTGTTGTGTCGTTGTGTTGTACTGTCGTGTCCATGTTTCATAAGTTGATAAGAAACGCATATCGGAAGGGAGAAATATGCTTCTACCCTCTCGTAAACTCCCACCATTATATAGAGAATAGATATGTTGTGCATCATGATTTTTTGTAAAAATTTGGCTTGTATTTAATAGACTAGGTTAGGCCTCCTACGTTCCATGGAAATGTCATCTCATTTTGAAGTCCTCAAATTAAAATGAAGCAGTTTTTTTTTTGGATCGAGGCATTGATTTACTTAACCTAGCCAAGGAAATTGTCTATATAGTTAGATGTGAATGGAGATAATTTACAAGAGATCCTTTCAGATTTTTTTATTTCTCTACCCTTCACATGAGGCCTTAATTTGGAACCAACTTTCCTTTGAATTTAATGAAATACAATTTGATTGTTGATCTTCTGTGTGACATGACATTATGGGGTCATTGGTACTGTCTTTTTCTTTATATGTTGTACTAATAGACATTATAATTTTTTATGTTGTAGCATGCCATGCCATCAAATTTGATGAAGATAGGGTTTTCTGTTCATCTTAAGTCATTTGCTGCAGGCATTCCTTAACATGCATTGCAAGCCTTCTAGTTTTCTGCAATTGTATTTTCGAACTCCAGTATGCTTTTTATTTTTCACCTTTCTACATTTGTTATTAGCAGGAGCTTGTGGATGGCAAAATTATAATGACTGATCATTCTTTAAGGGATGCAAATCTTACGAATTAGTCGGTATATTTATTTTTTCCTCGTTCCTCTTGTTGACATAGTTTCAATTTCAAACTTCTTTATTGATAATTTTTGTAATTTTTGTGCTAGGATTTATTTGATCTTGGTCTAAACATCTTTATCTAGATTGTCTTCTTCTATGAACTAGCATCGCCATCTAAAATATTGTCAAAAATCCAATTGAGATATCTTTCACGAAAAATAATTTTGTGGTATATTGAGCAAATGCCACATGTACGATTCTGATAGCATTTATAAGTGAATACACTATGAAATGCACTAAAGGGTTGTTTGGTTCATTGTCATCAAGATACTGGTATTATCTAAATGTCTATACTATATCTAAATTATTATTTTGTTTAATACCCTTATATTAAAAGATAACATTATAAAATTAATTCATCACTTCCCTCCGTTGCAACTAGGGTGATATCTAAATGTCATGTAGTTTTAGGTGATATCTAGATATCATTTTAGAGTGATAATTTTGTAATTTTTTCTAATATTATCTAAACATGTTATTAAATAAATCAATTAATTTTTCTAAATAATATGACATAATTACGGTAACATTGAACCAACCGCCCCCTAAATTTCTCTTATGGATTGAGACAATATATGCATTAAAATTCGGTGGATTAGGATTTGATTGTTGGCAATTATTGTAGACCTTTGCTTCTCTGTCATCTCTTTTCAATTTCTGCTGTCTTCACTGTCTTCTATGTATCCAACTTTGAGATTTCCTATTTTTAATATTACCTCTCTGTTTATTGCCATATCTAATTATAAATTTTTGCTTTACTATCCTTTGAGGTGATTATACTTGGATGGTTGATGTCTTCCTCATTAATTGCTGTTAAACATTCTTCTCTCATTTGAGCCCTTAACCTATCAAGCGATCAGTTTAGAGAGTTTGGTGGGATTTTGATGGGAAAGAGATTGGATCGCAGATGATTTGAAGGGCTGGAAACCTTAGGTACAATATTGAAACATGTTATATTCTTTTTTCTTTGCTCTCGTCCTTTGCAATACTAGAACCTTATAATGTTTTTTTTTATTATGATCATGTGTTATTTACAATGTTGCATCCAACTTGAATCATACATGCAAAATGTTAAAATATGAAGGGACTAAATAGCAATAGATCGTCAAACTCAAGGACAGACCTAAATGAGATGATTCAAAATTTGTTGATCAGCATGCAAAAGTCCTAAGATCTCAGAGACTTAAGTATTATGATCCAAAATTTGTGGAGCAGTATGCAAAATCTTAAGACCTCAGTAACTTATATATGTAATTTACCCTTTTAATTTTTAATAAAATTATTTAAAACTTATTTATGCTATATTAATGAGGGAGTTGCGGTCGGGGGAAGCGTGTTTCTTGTGAGTTCTTTTTGAAAGAATTGTGCGAGTGAGGAGAAGATGGACAATCTGTGCAAGATTGACGAGTCTGGGAGATGGAAGATGGACGGTGCCAAGAGCAGCAGGAGTCGAGGCGTTCGATTCTGCAAGTGGGAGCCAAGGCGTTTAATTTTGCATGTAATCTAAGAGGCTGACAACTAAGCTAAATGGCCACCAGAATTTCTAAACGCCTCCATCTGAAGCTTGTGCCCTGAATCGGGCAGGGATCGCCTTGTATAATCCAATGCAGGTGCGGGAGTTGGCGAGATCAAAACAAGGGCTCATCATCACACAATATAGCTTTTTTTTAAAAGTTCTCTGACTTTTCCCTTTTTAGTAAATGCATTTACTAGAATTTTTAATGACATGTTTTATCACATTGTATTTCTACCTTCTATTATAAAATGTAACTTTGAAAATGCACCAATGAGTTAGGAAGGTAAGGTATATTGAGAATTGAATATTTAGAATTAGGATTATACCTATGGTATCAAGAATAGAGTTTTTTAAGATATTTTATGTAAACGAGTATAACATTTTGTACGAGACTAAATAAGAATGGATGATAATGAAAGTTCACAATTGTTCTTTAATAGTTGGGATAAGTTAATGTTGATATCAACGCAAAATCCATCCATGGTAATTATAAACCATTCTATATTATTCCCCATGAAAGGCATATGCGGTTGAACTCTCGACCACAGCATCTTAAAGTTACCTATCAATGTTTACTGTTAATGCAGTAATATTTCAGCTACATGCTAGCATGTTATAATGGCAAGATCAGTTGTTTTATATTATGTAGACAATTTTGATATCGTGTAGGTTGTTGTGTCATAATGTTTATTCGAAAATATGGCTATCAGCTGCATGAACATTAGTGTCTATTGATTTTATCCACCAACAATCTGTTGCAGTGCCGCCCGAACTTTGTATGTTTTGTTTAACTCACTCAATTTAGTAGTTTTTGATTATGTCAACTTAACTATGTATAATGATAACAATTCATAAAGAACAATTGATAGCATTTAAGTTTAAGTATATTTTTCCACTGATTCTATAGAGACACCACTTTTTCTTAGTCTTTTTGGGTGATTATGTATTCTTATAAATACTGGTTTACTAAATAAATAAGATTATAAATTGCCGTTACCAGAGAAAGAGCAATGTTTGAGTCTGAATAGGACTTGTGAAGGGTTTGGAAGTTATTAAGATGACAGAAGTTGGTAATTGTATTTTCTGAGCTGCTGTTGATCCTGAACCATATGATTTTGATTATATGGTATGTAATAACCATCATCAATGATTTTGGTTTTGATTTTGATTGTTCAAAAGGCCTGAATGCTAAAACCATTTATGAATTAGAGATAACTTATTGTTCATGCTTCAGCATGAACAGGATTATTTTGACGGGACTTTTCTGATGCCCTTGCATCTTTGTTTTGCTGCACCTCCTTGATTTTTGTTTTATCCTTTATGGCTGATTACTCGGTTGTTTTCATTTGTGCGCAATGCATGTGTTTAGGTCTTATTTAATTATTGTTATTCTCATGGGTGTTGAACAGTTTGTGGAGTAAGAGAATTTAAATTTTGTACATTAATGGAATATATAGTAAGGGTTGCTTTCTTTGTCTGAGAACATGTGATTAGATCATGTTTATTTTGTTATTGTACTATTTATGTTCTTAGGACATGCTGATGCATGCCCGGGTCTTCTTCCTCGTGCAATAGGGGTTCCAACTGAGCTAAAAGGCTGATCACAGGTGACGGGCAGGAACAAAAGTGGACAATTCTGAAGGAAGATGAACAGGCCGAGAGCAAACTTTAAGGGCCGCAGCATCCGTGCAGTACTCTCTTTCTCTATTCCCTTGGGTTGCATTCCACTGAGGTACTGTTCCAATCACTAGGCAAGTATTCTTATTCTCCAACACAGTTATCTTCAAAATTTTTAATCTGTTGTACTGCATAAATTATCTTTTTAATGCTTTTTCATCAACAGTAAAGCTTTCTTTTGAAGCTTAATGGGTCTCTCATGTCTGATCTTCGGAAAAATTCTAGTGTGTGTGGTGCACAAATGTTTTTAGGTCTAAAGTGTACGACGGAGAACACGAGAATGATCAATAACATTGTTGTTCTTACAATAACACTGTGTAATCTGTGCCTTATCTTTGTGCAGTAATACACAGAATGATGATCAGAGATATGACAAAATTGGTTTTGTCCTTATAATATGCATGATTTGGTGAGATAACATAGTTTACTGTAGATATGAAGTTGCTACTTTTTAGGTTCTGTTTTGTAATAAGAAAAAAAAAGATTTGGTTTGAATTTTTAGTGATTTTTTAAAAATGTGTATGATGTGAAATAAAGTAAGTTGGTTATATTAAAAAAAATGTATGATGTGAAATAAAGTTGATTGATTTATTGAGAATTATGCATGATTTGGTGAGATAACATAGTTTATTGTAGATATGAAGTTGCTACTTTTTAGGTTCTGTTTTGTAATAAGAAAAAAAAAAGAAGATTTGGTTTGAATTTTTAGTGATTTTTGAAAAATGTGTGTAATGTGAAGTAAAGTGATTGTTTAATGTTGGAATTTGTGTGAGATGAGATATAAAATAATTTTTTAAGTTTTTTTAAAATAAATTTAAGATTTTAGTTATGGGTAATTTTAGCCATGATTTTTAGTTTGTTGTCAAACAGGGCCTTAATACCAACAACAATCATTGTTTGGCTGGAGCTTAAAAACTGTTTATTTTTTTTTTTAATATATTTTATTAATATTTTATATTTATTTCATATTATATTCATATTTTAATAAAAAAAGTTAATTTTAATCACATCTAATATAAATTTTTAATAATAAATTAATTTTATTTTATATTATAATATTAATTTTTTTTTATTTCAACTAAAAGAGAGTAGAGTTAATCTTGCTAAATTTAGCTAAAAATTTGGTTAGTATTTGGTCCAGTATTATCTTAATATTGTCATGCTATTAAGGTATTGTGATATTTAGATGCTATTTTTTTAATAATTTTATAATTTTTATAGAATTACTTATATGTGTTATTAAATTATATTATTATTATTTTTAAATAATATGATATGATATTAATATAATATTAAATTAAATGTAGTGTAAGATAATTTATTTTAATGAAAATCAATTCATGAAATGATTTATAGGAAAGTGGTTTTTAGAGGTAGGTTTGCAGAGATCTTATTGATAGATAAAGATGTGTAGAAATTATAGTTTTAAAGTTTCACCGAAATAAATCTATAATATTAATTTCATTTTAATTTTGATTAAGAATACTTGAAACTTTGACAGTTTTGTGTCCCTCAAAAGTTTCACATTTTTAAGATAAATTACTTAAAATTTGAATTTAAGTAAAAAATCATAAATCATAGCATACATTATACTAAAATTATTGAAATTAAAATTGTTAAAATTATTAAAATTATCAAAATTAATTTTTTTAATTAAATTAGAATTAAAATTAAGTTTTAAAATTTTGATGAAAACTATTACATTGAAACATTTTCAGCTCCATCAAATCAAATGCAACTAAAGCAGCAAATTTTTTGAAGATAACATGATGTGCCTGTGAATGCAACTCTCTCTAGTAATTGCGTAACATAAGTCCTGTTTGACAGATTAAAAAAATGATTTATTTTAATCATAATTAAATTTTAATTTTATTTAATTTTTTTAAAAAATTACTATATATTTCATTCTACACAAATTTTAATATTAAACAAATATTATATTTTATATTCAACATAATTTTTAATATAATTATTTTATTTATTTTACATTCTACGTATTTATTTTTTTTTAATTTTTTACAATTTTTTTTAAATTATTATTTTTTCTCCCGACAAGCAGGAAAAATATTTGGGTTCGGACACCTCTCCACCTCACAATTTCATACCCCAATGAAATTGCGACAGCTGGCAGCAGAGAAGAGGGAGGGTGAGGTGGCGGCAGGAGAGAGAAAGAGAGAAGAGAGAGGAGAGAGAGGGAGTCGGCTGGCGGCAGAGGAGAGAGAGGGTGAGCTGGCGGCAGGATAGAGAAAGAGAGGAGAGAGGAGAAAAATTAAATTTTATTTTATTATTTTTTCAAAATATAATCTAAAAATCATATAATTTTAATTTAAAAATTAAATTGTAAAAATTAATTTAATCTGTTAATTCTAAATTAAAATTTTTAATTACTTAACAAATTTAATTGATTCAACTAAGGCTGCGTTTGGCAAAGCTTTTTGGTATGAAAAAGTGCTTTTTCATATAACTAAAAGTTAAAAATTGTGTTTGGGAAAATAGCTTTTAAACAGTTTTCAGCTTTTAAAAAGCTGAAAAATAGCTGTACGAAAAAGCTGGAAAAAAAGCTTTTTGAAACAATGATTTTGCTCTAATTATTTGTGGACAGAAATACCCTTAATAATATTTTAAATCCTAAATTTTAAACTATAAAATTCAAAATCAGCTTAAAGTAAAACTTGGCAAAAAAAATTAAAAAGTTATTATTAGTGTATACAATTTTTCATATTTTTTACATATACTATATAGTTGATTAATTTTTTTGCAAAGAGAAAAATAGTATAAAATTTAACTCATAACAAATATATTTATAATATATAAGATAAATTTTATTTATTTAAAAAATGTACAACTAATATGCAAATAAATTATAAAAATAATAAATATATATATTATAAAATTAATGGCATATAAATTTAATTATTTAATAGAATAGATTAATTATTATACATTTATAGAATACATATAATAAAAGGTATTTAAATTAAATGCCTAATTTAGGCAAAAGTAATAATATTTTAGACAGCACAGCAGATTAACCAAACAGTTCTGCTTTTGATCGTAGCTTTTAACAGTGGTTTGCCAAATATATAAAACAGTTTTATTTAACAGTACTTTTTTATACAGCTATATAGTATAGCACTTTTTCGTATAGCACAACAATACCAAACAGAGCCTAAGTAATTTTTTAATTTAAAAGTAATTTTAAAGTTTAATTTTATTTATATTTTTAAATTATTTATTAGATGATTTATAATATATATATATATATATTAAAACCCAAATATGATAATAAATAAATCAACTAATTCTAATTTTAAAATTTACATATAAATAATAAATATAATTTATATTTCATTTAATTTTTAATTTAATAATAACTACTTAATAATAGCATTATTTTTAAAAATTACAGAAATAATGCAAATACTTACATTTTTAAAGTTTTATTTATTTTTATGAATATTTAATCTTTCAAAATTTAAAATCAAATTTAAGATTTAAATCTTTGAATTTTACTTTTATTTGCATTTTTTGTTTTATTTAATTATTATTTTATTACTTACTCATAATGTATATATTTATTTTATATTACTTAATATTTTAAAAAATATATTAAATAATAAAAATGTAATTTAGAATTAACAGATTAAATTAACTTTTAGAATTTAATTTTTAAATTAAAATTATATAATTTTTAAATTATATTTTGAGAAAATAATAAAATTTAATTTATTTTTTTAATATTATATGACGCAAGAATTATTTGTAAATTTTAAAATTTAAAGTAATGATTTAAGAAAAAATTATAATATAATTTCTATTTTAATAATTTAATAATTGTAAAAAATAATTATTTAGTCCTAATTTTTTATTAAAATCTTTTTTAATCATAAAAATTACAATTGAATTTGCTATTTTTTATAATAAAATTTACAATTTAATCTTTTTATTTTATTTTAGTTTTTATTTTCTTTTAAAAAAATATATTTTAAAAATAAAAAATTAGAATAATAAAACATCAAAATTTTTCTCCTCTCTCTTCTCTCTTTCTCTCTCCTGCCGCCAGCTCACCCTCTCTCTCCTCTCTCTCTCTCACCTCTAACGCCCACCGACTCCCTCTCTCCTCTCTCCTCTCTCTCCTCACTTTCTCTCTCCTACTGCCAGTTCACCCTCTCTCTCCTCTCTCTCACCTCTGCTGCCAGCTGTCGCAATTTCATTGGGGTATGAAATTGTGAGGTGGAGAGATGTCCGAACAAGCAGAGCCTTAATTTAATCATGTGTACAAATTTTAAATGTAAAAAATATACTAATTTTTTTTTTACAAATCAAGTTCACGTGATGTGATCTGTCACTGTCAGCAATTAATAGGAAAGAGGAGAGAGAAAGAGAGAGGAATGTAGGGAATGCTGATGTGACAAGCAAATAAGTATTCCTAAAATCCGTTTAATTGAAATAAATTAAAATTTTTTTAGTTATGCTAAACTTTTTTTAACTAAAAAATTATTTTATTTTAAAAAAAAAATTATATCTTATTTTTAAATAAATTTTAATATTAAATAATTATTTTATTTAATATTTAATATAAATTTTAATATAATTACATCACTTTATTTTATATTATATATATATTTTAAAAAAATTTACAAAATTTTTTGTAATCATTTTTTTTTTTACTTCAACCATCAAATGTAAAGCCACAGGTTGCCGGCTCCTTTTCAATACGAGAAAAACATATTTTGTAATTTTTAATTTATATATATTTTTTCTTAATTAAAATTTAATAAGTTAGATTTCTCAGAATTTTTTATCTATAAAATTTTAATATTGCTTTTATTTCACTTTACAATATTTATTATTATTTTTCGGTCATCTCAGAAATTGTGTACCTTCTTTTAGCAAAATGAATGTCTTTTAATATTGATATGTGTTTACTCACTTAAAAAATAATATAAAGGTATCAAAATATTTAAATAATACAGTATAGCATTAGAATTTAAAATAACAATATGAGAGCATTTGGTTCAGTGTTATCTCAATATTATTTTATGTTATTTTTAGAAAATAATTGTTTGATTTAATGATATTTTTAAATAACATTATAATTAATTACAAAAATATCATTACATGCTGACATCTAGATGTCACCCCAAATTAGATAATATCTCAAGATAACATCGTCAATTTGTTATTATAATATCAATAATTTTTCAACTAAACAAAAAAAATTTGAATAGCATTGATATTTTCTAATATCATAACATTGAGCCAAACAAATGTCCATTGATAAATAACAATGACATTTAGATAATATGACATCTAAATAATATTGACATTGAGATAACACTGAACTAAATTTCCTCTAAATAAAATATCTGCTCAAGATAGACTTTAGCGTGCCGTTAGGTCCCATAATAAATATAGTATATTGAGGCTCGAAAAAAGAACACCAAAATTTAGTTTGACTCATGTAAATATATTTATTCATAAGTAAATAGAACATGCAAAAAGAAAGGCTTTAACCTCAGGAACTTAAATAATGGTAAATAGTTTAATCTTAAGATCTAACATAAAGAAGTAGAAACTTGCAAGCACCCGAATGCAATATATTCTTAATACAGGGGTGGAGAATTAACAGTAAATATACTTACTTATTATATTAACATTAGAAATATTATTTTCAAGATGACATGAAGTAGTGTAGCTTGACTAATTTGAAAGGAAAAAGAGATTTTTTTGGGGTTGGAAATATGGGAAAGTAAAATCGAGCTTAAATCGAATCAAATCAGTTGTCTTTGTACCCAAATTGACTCAATATTCGTCCCTAATTTTGACTTGAGCTTGTATCGAATCAAATCAGTTGTCTTTGTACCCAAATTGACTCAATATTCGTCCCTAATTTTGACTTGAGCTTGTTTGAAAACTATGTTCATCAGCTACGATTAGAGTGATCCATTATAAACAAATATAGCTTGATTATTTTTTTATTTATTTGTTTTTTAAACATATAAATATATATATATATATATATTTATATGTATAAAAGATAAATTGCACCTTATGGTGGAGATTTGCAAATAAGTTTTTTTTATAATTTTCTTTTTCTTGAAAGTCGGACATAGCCTATAAAGTTCATTAATATAAAACATCAAGTACAAAAGAAACAATCCTATAAAAGGATTGCAGAAAAGTCAAAAGGCAGGGACATATCCCTATCCCAAAAAATATCGTGTGTAAAGGAAGCAGAAGTGATGTAATGAGCGGCTTGATTAGCCTGTCTATATACATGAGATATACGAACAGAAGGAAAAGATAATAAGAGAGCAATAATAGCAGAAGTGGAGCTTGATTCCTGCACATCTTTGTGCCTTAAAGCTGTGTTGAGTAAAGTAATAATAGTCTCTGAATCGCCTTCCAACCAAAGACCGTGAAGCTTACCTATCCACGGTTTAGTTAACTGAATTGCTAGATACGCTCCATATAACTCCGCAACATCAACAGTATAGGTGGATAAAAAACAACCAAAAACTTGTATAAGTTGACCTTGACAATTTTCCTTGTATAAGTTTATAATTTTCCTTTTAGATTTCTCAATTTGTGCTTCGTATTAGATCCCGAATAGATGAAATTGCTAAAATCAACATAACTTCGACAATTCGTTGCCATCAAATATAACTGCCAGCTTTAAATCCTGAATGTTCATGCAAAGATGAGCTAGTAAATCAGTGCAATACTAGTGCTTACACAAATGTTTTTATTTATTTATTTTTCTATTGTAGTGCGACATATATTAAAATTATATGAAATGTATAAGTATAATATATGAATAAATTTAAGGGACATTTGGTTTAATATTATCAGTTATTATATATTATTTAGAAAAATTATTATTTAATTTAATGTTATTTATAAATAATTTTTTTATAAAATTATAAAATCATTAATCTATATCATGACATTTATATATTGTGATATCTATATTATATAACATAATATCAAAATAATAATGAACCAAAAGATCTTTCAAAAAAATATTATGACAATACGAAAGACTTGTGAGTGATTCTTAAACCTAATTCATGCAATTTTTAATTATGCCTATGAAAACCTCATTTAATGCAACATTTAGGCTTTATTTGGTTCGAGGTAATTTTTTTACCCAACATAAATTTCAACTATAAAAATCAACTTTATTTTATATGTAACGCAAATACGACTATTAGAATTCAAAGTATTTCATATTTTATATACTTTTTAATATTAAAATAAATTTTCTCTCAAATTAAATTTAAAAAATAAATATTTTTTCTTTAATCTAAAAAAAAACTCAAACCAAACGAAGTCTTATAATAATTAAGGAGCTAATGGAAATATTTTTTTTTTTATAACATAATGGCAAACTTTATATTAGATTGTTTAGGCATATGATACAACCATCAGAGAAATATGAGGAAATCCCACTCCTACACATGCATATATATATATATATATATATATGTATATATTGATACAAAAAATGCACCACTCAGAGAGAAATGAGACGATAATTTTTACGTGGAAATTCGAGTGTCCAGGGGAAAAACCACGACGCCGTTCAGGCGATTTGAATCCACTAATCGAATCTCCACTTACAAAACTTGATCTCTAAATGAAAACCGAATGAGTACAAGAGGGATAAAGAGAGTGGGGCAGCTTAGCCCAAGAGAGAGAGAGGAAGGAAGAATCTTTAGAGAGAGCAATCCCCTCCTTATTTATAGTTTGGAGAGGAGGGGACATAGTCTATCACATCTGACACCTACTTCTACAAAGGACAATTAGGGAGTGGGCTCCTATGCTGTCTTAAATGCTGAGTTGACACAGTAGTATGGAGGATACGATCTTGTGATATCTCTTTGAGCTGCTGTTCGGCAATGGGCTGCTGTTGAGCTGCTGTTCGGCAAGAAATGTTAGAGAAGGTTCTAACAATAAATATATATATATATATATATATTATTGTAATTATTTGATATAATAATACGTTGCCATGCATACATCTATAAAATTCTTACTTTTTTAATAGCAATACTAAAATAATCACACAAGATAAAACGACATTATCTTTTTTGGGTATGGTATACAATTTTTATATTTGCAAGGATTTTTTTGTACTACTATTGGAAAAATGAGAAATAATGTTATTGTGTTTGAAAATGGTGTTTTGCATTTAGAATTGCAAAAAATAATTGGATTCCTATTGGTATATGTAAAATATCATTTCATATATCTATATATAAATATAATTGTTTATCATTTTTTATATTATAATGTGTAAGATACCGTTATAAGATAACAAATTGTTTATCATTTTTGTATTGGAGAAATTACATTTGTCACCTCCAATTTTTTTTTTACAGACAACATTCCGTATATCAAATATTTACATGTAACACCTTATAAGTCTAATATTTACAAATCATACTCCTAAATAGAAGTCAGAGCAAAGTACTGTCTGTAAATTTACATTTAAAATAGAATATATATATATATATTTAAATTTAGAGAGTACCACTTGTAATATATATATATATATATATATATATGTAAAAAAGAATATTTTGAAATAACATATATATATATATATATATATATATTATAATATACACACATATGTATATAGTTATTTCATACATAAATGTTGTTTTTTAAGATTAAAATGCAGTGGCCATGATCTAACCTAGAGTTTGCTAATAAAGCTTTACAAAGAATTAGATTAGAAGATTGAGATCTCAACATTCATGATTTCATAAATAACTCAAAAGAGTTGGAGGCATTAATCAAGTAAAGGTCTAAAGACTATCACAAAAACTAATTCTAAGCTATGAATATTTCAAAATAGAAGCATGCATCAGAGAAAGAGTGCATGAAATTGAATACTACTAAGCAAAACTCACAATCCAAGTATGTTATTCCAATAATCATTCAAAGCTTACCATAGCTTAATCAAGGACATAACATAAATATAAACAAGTTGAGAAAAATAAAGAGAAAATCAAGAATAAGGGAAATAACCGTAGATGGTAAGAGATATGATAAATTAAAGATATCATCGAATGAAAACAATCTAACAACTCATCATACATCGATAGCTATATATTGAGACCCGCCTTGCTCTATACAATGAGAACTTAGTTCATGACATATGAGATATTTAAATTTTACTTCATATAATATATAAATCTAGAGAAAACTGACTTAAATGGTTTAGACATAATAAATCGTAGGCCAATTGAAGTTGCAATTAAAAAAATTGTGTTATTTTTTTTGAGAGATATTGAGTTATTAAATTTTGCTTGCATACAAAGAAGAAAAGAGAGACCAAAAAAATATGATAAAAAAATTATAAAGATTGATCTTACTCACTTAAATCTATATAAAGAATTTGTTAATTGATAGAGCGTAATGAAAACAATTAATTTTTGTAGCCGATCTCACCTAGTGGATTTAATCTTGATTGTTGTTGTTACTGAATGACATACCCAAAATAATTTTTTTTAATAAAAAATTAAATATATAAATAAAAAGTGAAATATATATTTTATGTTTCTTATATATCATACATATATATATATATATATATATATCATGCAAAGTAAAATTAAATATTTTGTACGACATAAAGCACAAATAAAAAAGGCTATTTCTCTAAAAAAAATAAATAAATTTAAATATCATACATATATATATATATATATATATATCATGCAAAGTAAAATTAAATATTTTGTATGACATAAAGCACAAATAAAAAAGGCTATTTCTCTAAAAAAAAAAAAAAAAATGCTATTTCTCGTTGTGTAGAGCGAGTCGCGTTCGGCCCGCGTCTCCCCACCATGGTCATGTGGGATGCCTCTTGTCTTATGCCCGGCTATTTCTACCTACCACCTCATGCCGTGCACCGAGTCCAGTTTTCATAAAAAAAGAAAAAAAGAAAAAAAGAAAAAAAGAAAAAAAGAAAAAAGAAAAAGTTCAACTCTTGGTACATTTTAAAAACGAGGACTAAACTACCTACCCCTTTGTGTATGAAATGCTTTGATTGAGGCTTTTGACGCTCGACCGTTCCTCTCGATTCCATGGACGCCGCTGCCCTCGCTCTCAGTTCCCTCGTCTATTCCCGACGAGCGCCGCCGGCAGCGGCGGTCCATGGTTCCACCATTTCCAGGCGAACTGTACAGAAGCCAGTAGTATATCCCAGTTGCCGAGGAAGATGCTTCCGGCTCGCCGCCTCACCGCCATCACCCTCCTTGGCGGCTATCTCCCCGACGGAAGCGGCGGAAGCGGAGGTGGCTTCCCTCTCTTCTGCATCTCCTTCTCCGACCATCTCCCTGAAGAGGGCTTCGCCCGAGTCTTTGCAATACGAGAGCGGGTATCTTGGGGGAATCTCTGAGGAAACGGCGCTGGCGGCGGATGATGGCAGAAACGAGATGCCTAGCCCGATGGAGTACCTTACGAACATTTTATCCTCGAAGGTTTATGACGTTGCGATCGAATCTCCTTTTCAGTTTGCTCCGAAGCTGTCGCAGAGTCTCGGAGTAGATCTCTGGCTCAAGAGGGAGGATTTGCAGCCTGTAATTCACTCTATCCCCATCCTCTTTTTCCTCCTTTCTCTGTTTCTTTTCCCTTACCGTGATTCAATTGTGGATTTTTTCTGTACCCGAGAATATACTCCCGTCTATTGTTAAAGTATACCTTTTTAATTTCCTGCAATGCTTGATCTACTTAAAGATCGAACCTTTTTGGTGATACAAGTTCTGCCTCATCTGTATGCAGCAACAATTTTCTCTGCCTGAATTAAGGAAATGATCTAGCTCTTTTTTCTTGTTTTGTCCATGGAGTAAATAGGTTCTCACTTCTTAAATCCATACTCAATTACGAATTTACTGGTTTCCATGTTTTCCTCCATGCGGGATGTCATGCCCCCAAATATCACGTAGTCTTCCTTTAGAACATGCCATGGTAATCGGGTATGACATTGTGATAAAGAGAATGATTAGGGTATAGTTGGGAAAGTTTAAATAATTAATAAACCAACAGACTGAATAAAACTTCTTACTTCAAAGGAAAGTTCACAACTAGATATATCTAAAGTAAAGGAATCTATTAAACTACCTTCCTGGAGGTCCTCTTCATCATATTTTTCCCATTCCTTTCTGCTTCTTGTTGACCTGCAATACCTACCATTAAAATGGTGTTAGTCCAAAACAACATGGGATGAGTAAGCAAATTCAACCAATGAGTCAAATACAATGTTTTCACACAATATTCAAATATTTTCTTTTTTTATTAGAATACTGCAATAATATGTTTTTATGATCAAGAATAGATATAGGAATATTATTTGATGCATAGCGACATAATAATAAGAGTTTACGTAAATAAATAAATACAATGCTATGAACAACATTAATTAATTTCTTCTTTTAATTTGGGCCCTTGGGTTTTTCAAATATAACATCCTGTCTATCTTAGCTTCTGTAATGAGATTGTCATCTCATAATAATTAGTTGCCCTTAGCCCTTAATCACAGCTTTTTGAGCACTGAAAGTCTCGTGCGATTCCACAACCTCCATGAGTCCTTCCACCTCATGAATAGAGTTTGGGGTCTTACAATTTTATTTGGGATTGTTCACTTCATTAAGTGAATTTCTGCCATTTTTATTTTTACGACTGAGGCAGATGCGGTTATATCGAGATCCCGAAAATCTTAATCTTATTGAGTTGCTCAAAGAAACCATTAAATTTCAAATATAAATAATCCTTATGGGAAAGTTTCATTACTTGCCTAATGATCATAAGTCTCTTCTTAATTTTCAATTATCATCACTATCATCTAAAAGTTTTAACAATAAATCAACCAAAATAATATTCATTTAAATCATCACATTATTATACACATGTAACAGCAAATTAGTCAGCTAATAAGTCATTAATGGAGCCATGACTAACTGTTAGGAAATAAGTTCAATTAAGGTTAATATATAACTATAATAAAGTTATTGTATAATTATAATCACTTTATATTTTTCTCTGATAGTCATTTTATATGTATGATATAAATTAACTCCATGGCTAGTGCTATAGGAACAACATGCTCAGCGACTCTCGGTTTGCTGGACGGTTATCCGAAATGTTCCGAGTACAGCCGAACAAACCAGTCTAAAATAACTAAGGCTGAAATGCTCAACATAAAATTTCACCACCTTTTTTTAGCTAAATTTCTATTTTTTCAAACCCGATCATTCAAAATATGTACAAGCATCATTCAATATTCAAAATCGATGAACATAAACATAAAATTTCTAGAGAAATCTCTTCGCCTAATAATTTTTATCAAATAAAGAAAAATATCAGAATTTCTAGGGCTTTCTAATGAATAATAAAAAAATTGTTCCTATCCTTTCAACATTTCGTATAAATCAAATTAATTAGGGTACGCAAGTGATCAAACAACAAATATGATTCTATGATTTATCACACAAATTTTATCTAATTTAAAATAACAAAATTTCTTGAGAAATTTAAATTTATATACCCATTAGAATCGTTTGCCTACCTTCTCTTTCTGTAATGCTCATAGCCGAAGAGGGTGAGGAGTGATCGCTGGATGATGTTTCAAGAAAAGAGAATTATTGGAGTAAAGTGTGGCTCCTGGTACGTTTCTAGGCCGAATACTGAGTGGTGAGAGGGGCACAAAAATAAATCATCCCACATCGAAAAGGGAGGGGAGATCTTGAGCTGTATTAGTAGTATCGTGATCTCAAATAGTAGAGGTGTCTTTTGAGGCAAAACCGTTAGGCTAATAATAGGAAACTCTGTAGTTAAGTGTGTTTGAGCTGGAGAGGGTGACCTTTTGGGAAGCGCCCAAGTTACGTAATTCCCAGAAACTAAAGCAGATAATATCTCTATATTTGCATTACGAGATATTACAATATAGTATCAGAGCTGACCTTTCACAATATGAAGTGGTTCAAGAATGAATAAGGCGAAAGTTGGTGGGCTTATAATTCTCGTGGTTGAAGAGAGTGGAGAGTGATTATTAGGTGATGTCTTAAGAGAAAAAAATTACTGGAGCAAGGTGTGGCTCGTGGCAGGCTTCTAGGTCGATAAATAATAGTGAAAAAGACATAAAAATGAATTATCTCACATCAAAAAGGGAATGGAGATCCTGAACTATATAAGTAGATAATGTGATTCCAAATATTAGAGGCACATTTTGGGATAAAATCGTAAGGCTAATAATGAGAAATTCTGTAGTTAAGTAAGGTAGAGTAGTACTATGTTAGGTGACCCTCTCTGAAAATATTCAAGTCACGCAGTTTTCTAAAGCTAAAGTGGACAATACTTCTATATTTGAATCATGAGGCGTTACGATAACCACGCTTAGGCTACTTATGCTCTGATAACATCTTGTGACAACCTTCACTGTTACACTAAAATTTATTTAAGCCAGGGGAGAAGGTAAATAAAATTAACAGCTGAAGGGAAACTAAATAGATCAAATACTACCACTGGAGTTTGCATTACTACAACTCATAATAAAAATATAAATTGTTAAAGCAAATAAAGTAAAACCACTAAAGTCTCGACCAAATACATAAGCAAATAAGTTATTCTCTAAGGAAATAAATAAATAAACTAATTCTTTTCTTAATTGACATTTTTCTTTTCGTGATTAAGTGCTTCAGTACCTGCCACGTCAGTAAAAGGAGTCTATTAGAATAGACTCGTGGATTGTACACTAATAAAGCTTTTAAATAAAGATATTAAATAATAATTATGATAGTAGCTTGATAACATGATATAATGAGAACAACAAGCAATTAAATAAGTATAACATGAATTCCAATTAAGCATGCATGTAGGATAAGAAAATAACATAATACAATGTGAACAATAAATATTAAATAAATATAACATGATTTGCATAGTAAGTACATTATCAGCATGTAAATAGAATTAGTATAAATGTAAGCAATGAGCAAATTTCTTTTTAATTTATTTCATTTTATCTTTTGGTTTTATGATTTCCTGTGCTACGCCTCCGCTGTCTTTTACACTTTTAGAGATCGTTACTCCCATGAATGACCCTTAGTAGGCATATCCAATGAACGTCATCATTTTAAATATCATGTGAGGGCTTCTAGGGAACACATACAAATACGTATCTGTTTTAGGGATCATCACTCCCATGATGGTCGAAAATTGCTAATATACGTCGTCGTGTCAAATATCATATCATATACTCGAGCTAAAAAAAATAAAAAAATCATATACTCGAGCTAAGGCAGGTGCGTAATCTGAAAGAAATTACAATTAATTTTTAATCCGTTGTCACTTTTAAAATCTTGTATTATTTATTGAATTGGCAAGTCTGTATACTTGCCCAAATACTAATTAATTTTATCAAATGTCATGACAAGTCCGTACACTTGTTTGCCTACGCAAGCTGGTACACTTGCCCTTCTAGTGGATGTCGCAATTGAGAGAAATAATTATATGTTTATTTATGCATGTAGCAATTAAATCATATAACAACAATTGATTATACGGTTTTATCAATACCTGAAATCGAGTCTAGGATTTGTCATATTGTTTCCAGCTTTAAACTTTTATTACTCTTTCAATTACTCATATTTTGCCATTCATAATATAGTTAAAAGTGAATAACCTATAAAATTATAAAAATATGGAATTTTGGAATGAAATTCATGAAAACATTTAGGCGATTTGAATGAAGTATGAGGTGTTTATCCAAAAATTTATATGCAATTTCATAAGCTATCAAAAATGGAGCATGGCATGGTTGAAATATGGATCCTGCTTACAATAAAAATCACAAATCCATATTAACCTCTAATTATAATAAACAGATTATATTGTGGTATATAAAAAAAATCTTTGAATTGGTAATATAATAAAAATCACAGAGATATTACAATTTGGCACTATTTTCATGGGTTTACGTTGGGCATACAGAATCAAATGAAAATAAACATAACTCTAATCAATAATTCAACATATTCAATTTGAATTTGATTTGAAGACTCAACAATTTATGTGCGACTCAAAACAAAATATGAATTTGGCAAGTTTCAAGAAAACAATATTTTTTTATCAAAAAACTCAAAATGATTTCAAATTTTAAATTTATATGGGCAAAGCTAGGGTAGAACCTACCTCAAATTCACCATACTACTGGATTTTCCTGAAATTCAAAGAGAAATTTCACTCCCAAAATGCGAGGTTTTGTCCAAGACGCAGAAAAAAGCGTAGATTTCAAGGAAAGAAGAAGAATCGTCGATTCGGAGAGATCCGAACATTTTTTCTCTCCCTCTGCGTTTCTCCCTCTCTCCACGCATGAGGCCGATAGGGGTTCAAGAAGTAGGGAAGATGATTCAGTGTTTTTTGGGAGAAAAGAGAAACCCTATTCTCCTAATAACTCAATTTGGGGTATTTAGGTCATTTTCCAAACTCAAATTAATGGATTAGTTATGGGGATGATCATGGGAATTTATGGGTAATTAAATTCATTAGATTTGAATCTCAAATAATTAGATTTTAATTAATTTAAATTTTAATTTCAGCCAATTTAAAATTTAAATCTCATAACAAAATATTTAGCATTTCATATATTTAATTTTAAATAAATAATTTCACATGAATAAAATCAGTTCCATCACAATAACATATGCTAATAAAAAAATCTAAGTTAAATTTTACTAAGATGTTACACGGGAATTGCAACTTCTGATTACAAACATGTCTTTGTTTTTCTGTCCTGAAAGAACTTCATTTAATCAATATGTTGCTCGAGGTTATGTAGGTCTTCTCGTTCAAGTTGCGGGGAGCGTATAATATGATGGCAAAGCTTCCTAAAGAGAAGTTGGAAAGGGGTGTTATTTGTTCTTCAGCTGGGAATCACGCCCAAGGAGTTGCACTGGCTGCTCAGAAGCTAGGTTGTGATGCTGTTATTGTGATGCCGGTTACAACTCCAGAAATCAAGGTTTCAGATCCTTAAATTATTACTATTTTTGTTTATTCTCATGACAAAATACTCACTTATTATCTCTCTCGTGAAATTTGAGTGCAAATGATAATGATAGGCATTGAAATATGCCGGATTATGATAATTCTTTTGCAGCATTGTTTCTTTATCACTTCTTGTGATGCTTTATTTTATCTGTTCAGTGGATATCGGTTGAACGCTTAGGTGCAACAGTTATTCTGAAGGGGGATTCTTATGATGAAGCTCAGTTGTATGCCAAGCAAAAAGCAGAGAGTGATGGTCGAACTTTCATACCTCCCTTTGATCATCCAGATGTTATAGTGGGACAAGGAACAGTTGGAATGGAGATTGTTCGCCAAATGAAAGGACCTCTGCATGCAATATTTGTACCAGTTGGAGGTGGTGGGCTTATTGCTGGCATAGCTGCTTATATAAAGTGCGTGTGTCCTGAAGTATGTTTCTGTCTCTCAAGATGGTAATTTTTTGTTATGGTTGATAACGTGTTGTTGAGTTGTATATTTATTGAAAAAACAAATTGTTGTTTATTTCTTTGATGGACTGTTTAACTTGCCTTGCTTCGGGATATATTGGTTTATGTCTTTAAGTATTTCTTTGTCTTTCATTTGTCATGAAAGAGAACAATGTTCTACTTTTTTGCTGAATCAATTTGTTCTGTACATGCTTTGCATCTTTTAAAGATTTTTGCCAAATCTTTTAGATGTGGTGTATGAGTAAATTTTGATATTTGGGTTGTGTGAGGTAAGTACCACTCTTCAAGGTGGTATGCGGGCAAATATCCCTCAAGTGCCGCTCTGCTAAAGTCTGTTTCACAAGTCTAACCAACATTATAGTTTGTTCCTCATTTCAAGCCTCTCATCCATCCAATATCTTCCCATTCTTTTCTTTAGAGACTTAGAGTACACAGAACATCTCTCTGTGCTTCTTAATCTAAGTGAACTCTCCCAGCTATGCCATTCGACTTTGCACTGGCTAAATGCACATGCCATGCAGTGGAATTTGTTATTTTTGTTAAAAATTATTTTAGGCGTTTGTTTGTGGAATATGCACTATTTAATGTCAACTTTTTTCCACATTGAAGGTTTATTAATTAAATCTTATGCTCCTGACTTCATGTTGGTTGCATCACTAATTGAGTGCTCTATTTTATGCTCACCACACGTCAGTTGATGCTGAAGTAATCCTAAATACAGCTGCTTAACTTTTTTACGATGCTCTATGGTTTCTTTGTTCTATTTTATTTTCCAATAAATGCCACACCCCTAAATTGCTGTTTCTTTATCTGTGTTTTGTCATCGGGATCCCAATATCTATGGGCACCATCACTTTGTTTCTGATGCAAAAGCTGCGCTGGTGCAGGTTAAAGTCATTGGAGTGGAGCCATATGATGCAAATGCAATGGCTTTGTCTCTGTACCATGGTCAAAGGGTAATGCTTGAGCAAGTGGGAGGTTTTGCAGATGGTGTGGCTGTCAAAGTAGTTGGAGAAGAAACTTTCCGCTTATGCCGGGGTCTCATTGATGGGGTGGTTCTTGTCAGTCGTGATGCTATCTGTGCTTCTATAAAGGTGGTGTATCTTTTGATCTTCACACATTTTGATTATTTTTCAACATCTCATCACAATAAATCTCTCTTATATATAAGAGAGGAGAGAGGAGATAAAATGTTCCCAATAAGAGGAGAGAGGAGATAAAATGTTCCCAATAAGAGGAGAGGAAGTACAATATGCCATAGGTCTACATTTGATAGCACTTAATCTAGCTACAACACTTTATTTCTTGTTCTTCCAAGTAACTAGATTTTCTCCTATGAAAATACAATAGTCTGAGTAGATTTTTCTAAATATCTTTAAGCGATCCAACATAATTAGTATTCACACAAGTTTCTACCTAAAAGTAATTAGCTTTAGTGAATAGTAGTCCTTTACCTGGAGCTTTCTTTAGATATCTAAGGATTATAATGACAAACATTTCGCAATATTTTTCTTTAGGGTTTTGTGTATACTAACCAACCAACCAACCACAAATGAGATGCCAAATTTGGTGATTGTTAAATAGATTAGTTTTCTAATGGAGCGGCAATATGGGAGGGATTCTCATTAGGTTTACCATTATCATGAATAACACCATTGGCATTCATGGGAATGTCAATCGACTTACACCCAAGAAGGGCGGTTTTCTCAAAAAGGCCAATGACATGTTTTCTCTGAGAAAGAGAAAACACCTTTATCATCATATGCAATCTCAAAATAGGTTAATACTTTGGAGGTCCAAGATCTCTTAAAACAAAATATTTTTCGAGGTGCCTTTTAACCACGGAATGCCCATGCAATCACTACCCATCAGTTAAATATCATCCATGTAAACAACTAGTTACACAGATTTGGGTGAAGAATGTTGAACAAAGATGGAATGGTTAGCAGAGGAGCTTTGCAGATTTACTTCAACTCTAACTTCGCAGATCCTATAATACCGAGTTCTAGGACTTTGCTTTAGATCAGAAATGACTTTCCAAATCTTGCATAATTTGTTCTCCTCTTGAGCGACTTGCATGAGAGGTTTCTCCATATAAATTACTTTGGAAAGATCTCCATATAGAAAAGCATTATTGATATCCATTTACACATGTTCCAGTCATGATTAATGGTCATAAAAAAAAATCAAATGAACATAGTTTGGTCTAGCAATAGGCGTGGATGTTTTAAAGTAGTCTATGTTGAAGGTCTGAGTATAGCCTTTATGAACCAAACAAGGCATATACATTTCAATAGGAGTGTGCATTAAATAGTTTAAACCAAAAAATTGAAGCAAAACATGCAAATTCAGTCAGTTTGGCTTAGTTTAGAGTATATCACTCTGATTAATGATTTGATGATTAACTGTATTTGGTTTTATGGTTTTGAGTTCGGTTTCATATTTTTGAAAACTTTCAGCGTTCTAACTAAATTAATTAAAATATTATATATCAAGTGATTGGGTTATCGTAATTGTGTGAGATATTCATATTTTATCCATATATTATGTGTGTAGGATTAACTTATGTGATATATGTAAATATAATACATTGATTTATTTATGATATAATTTATTTAATCTCATTCATTGTTAATATATTTATTTTTCTACTTTTTTAAGTATGCTTCATATCCAGAGTTAATATTTTTATTTTTTTTATAAATTTATGACATTCATTTACTCATTTCTTAGTTATGTTCCTAGATGCTACAATTGTAAAATCCTATTATAATATATTTATTTTTATTGTTGTATAACAAATAGTATTAGGATTTTGAATTTTTAGAGCTTAACAGTTAAATAAAGAAAAATATATGGTTTTGGTTGAACCAAATTGAGCTAATCTAATTTTATTTTGTTGGTTTGTCTTTTAATTTATAATCTTATTTAGTTAGTTTGTTTTTTGAAATTAAATCAAACTTTGATTGTTTTTGTAGTTCGGTTAACCAACTTGACTAAACTAACCGAATACACTCCCTTATCCATCAAGAAACCCATCTAGATAAAAATTTCACTGTAAACACTCAACAACATGCAACAAGGGTAACTCCCGGAGGAGGTGGAACATGATCTTAAGCATGTCGGTTAATGAGGACTGAATTCCTACATTCATGATTTGCTTTTATCATGGATTGATAGAAGTTTCTTACATATTTTGGGAATAAAAACAGAAGACAAAGACAGTGCAAATTATTAATAGGAAGGAAATAAATAGTTAAGGTTCAAGCGAGAATACAAAGGATGAGCAGTATTTTATTTAAATGAAAGATATGGTATGCTCAAAAAGTGATACATCCATAGAAAAACTTATGTGATGGAATCATAACTTCAATAACCATTTTGAGTATGAGAGTCACTTAAAAAAATACATCGGATTGAATGGGGCGATAGTTTGTTAATTTCAAGATGAGAGTGCACAAAAAAAGTGCATCTAATAATCCTAGGAAGAACAAAAAGTAAGCTCCTATTTGGATATAAAATTGGATAAGGTAGAATTGTTATTAGTATTTAAAGATGGTCTTTGGTTGATAAGAATGCAAGTAGTTAAAATGTCATCCTAGAATGCACGAGGAACATTCATTTGAAATATCACTGTGTGAGCGATGTTTTCATTTTGAAACTCCACTTTTGTTGTGAGGTATAGGCACAAGATATTTGATGAATAATATCATTCACAATATCAAAATTATGAATAGCAATAGGATTACGACTACAAATTTTTGAATGAATCAAGCCATATGGATCCGGCCTAAACCTAATAAATACTTGAAGGAAAAGAAACTCGGTGATGCTTTCCAAACTCATAAGCCTTATGCTCAAAATTAGTAATAAAAATGAGAATGGAAATGATATAACTAATACAACTTGGAGGAGCATGTCCTAGGTGGTAGTGCCACTGATATGGAGACATAGAGGGCATCAGATAGGCAGATTAATAGAAAAAGGCAATTGAGCAATTGTGATAATAAGTTTTTGAGTGGAACGTGTAAGATCGGTATTGGTCTAAAGGGGGTGAATAGACTCCTAATAAAATTTTTAATAAATTTAAATTTACTAAATAAGAGTTAGTGTATAAATAATAGCAATAATGACAACAATAAGCGGAAGCAAATAAAAATTAAACAGGGAGAGCAACACAAGAGATTTAATGTGGTTCGACTCTTTTTTGTGCTTAGTCCATGGCAACCAACCAACCAATCAAACTAACACTAATAAACGCGTCTTTGCTTTTAGGCAGAGAAGCCCGTATAAGAAAATCTACAAATAGCCCCTAGGGCTTTGTATACTATCAAATGTACACTAAACCATAATCTATCAAATTATTACAAAAAAAAATCTTATCTAGCAAGAGTTACAAGTGATCACAAGGAGGAGGATTTTATTAGAAACAGGAAAAGTAATTAACTCACTTTTCCCTTTAAATGATGAGCTTGAATGTTTGAGGAAGGGAGAAAGAGAGAGCTTGAGCACGTAATCCTTGAGACTTGATCACCTCGCAAATGCGCTTGATCACTTTAGAGTTTGTGAGAGGTTAATGGGTTAGATGAGAGCTCTGGAGTTTCCAATTTGCCAAGAAGAAGGGCAAGAACCCAGCCCAACCCCTTAAATAGGGAGGCTCCAACGGCTAGAAAAAGCCAAGTCTAGAGGCCTTTGATCAATCAAATGATCGATCAAGCTGCTAGTTGTTGGAGTCTAACAGCTAGTTTCTGGCCAACTTTGATTGATTAGCTAATTGATCAAACTACTTTGATTAATCAGTTGATCGATCAATACCCGCAGAGATCAAAGATCAAGCAAAAGGCCCACTATCTTTGATCGATCAGGTGTTCAATCAAATTAGGTTTCCTTCCTGAAGTAGTAGTCTTTGATCAATCAAACATAGATAGTTCATTCACTTTGATTGATCAAACGTTTTAATCGATCCAGTGATCGATCAAAGGCAGTAGAGTTGTAGTTTACAGAATAGTGTGCTAAAAAATTCCATTTACCCAACTTCAATACAATCAAAATTCAATTTATGATATAAAAGAATAGTAGATTACAAACAAAGGAGTGACAATAAAAATACAACAAATCTTTAAATTCCAGTTCATTGAAATATCACGCTTAAGTCCACACTTGAAATAAAAATATTTCATCTTGATGACCATCAATTTTCCTTAAGATTAACAAACTTAAGCAAAGAAATATTAGTCACAAACTAATTTAGATTAGTTGCTAAATATCAAAATACTATAATAACGGAGAAACCAACAATCGCTTCCTTTTTGATGTTTGCAGCTCGTTTAAGTTATAGCAAATAAAATGAGCTAATAAAAGATAGAAAAGCTCCCCCTTGAGCTGAGACACTTCCCTTCAATTTCGACTAACATCTGTCAATTGAGTGGAGCTCTCCCTTAAGAGTGAACTAAAAAGGTAACTTTCATTGAGACAACAATAATAAGAGATTTTTACATGATTATTGTATTTGTAATCGAATAGTAAAGTGAATGTAAATAATTTGATGCAGAAAAAAGCACAAACATCTAGAGATAATAATCACTGTTAACAATAATATTCAACATTGAATAAGAACACTTAGATATAAATAACATCCAGACAACATAATCCAAATTAAGTAAAACATAGGAATAACTGAAAACAAAACATAGGAATAATTGAAAGTTAGATCCTGAAATTAGAATTAAAGGAGGTTAGCAAAAATCTAACTTAAAACTATCTTTATACTATATCTCCCCTTTTGTTATACATCAAAAGCATGAACAATACTAAGTAAAGAGTAGAAAGCAAAAGGAGTTCAATGATGGGAGGGTTTCGAAGAAGATGCTTCAGTAGCTTGGTTTTTTAGCATGTCCATCTGTTACTGATACTGCTTAATCTTTCTTATTTCGCTTCTCAAGTAATCATACTAAGATGATTGATCATGGATAATGTCGTGAATGGATCTATCCATATCATGGAGGGAGTAGATGATATTATTCAACTTTTCTTTAGTGGTAGTGCGAGGGATGCCTGTTTTTTCTTCTCCTTCAATAATTCTTCATCTTCTTTAGTTGGCGGTCCGAAGAGGGAATCATCAGTCTGTTGTTGAAGAATGTTGGGATTGAATGAAACGCTTGCTCCTCTAAGCGCTCTCCAAGTGAACCTATTATTTTTAATTCATAAACTTGTTTGGGTCATGTTAACCTTTCCAATTGTATCAACTGGAATGGGGCTAATAGTGCACTCACTCTTGAAACCTAAGTGAATCAAGAAGGCTGTGATGATGTGACAGAAGGGCATGTAAATGACGCTTTGCTTTCTTGGGCGGATGACGCTCAATTATCGGATGAAGAAGTTGGAAGCCAAGATTTATTGGGAGACGATTTTTCAGTGAGTACATGAGATAAATGTGGCCAGAGAAGGCAATAAGTATTCTTGCCTTATAACTCAAAAAGATAATCTTTTGCCCCCAACTTAGGGCCTGCCTTCACCAATATGGATTGTTTGGCTTCATCTTTGTGTCTTTGAAAATGCATGTATAGATACATTTTCAGGGGGGATTAATTTATCATATTTCACCACGAAGGAGTTACCATTAAGGTTTTAGATTTCTGGTACGAAAGCTTTTTGTAGGTGCTAGCCCCTAGGTTTAATAACCCATTCCCATTCTATATTAATAAAAAGAACAAAGAGGAGATATATGTGTCCACAAGTTTTAGTCTTATATTTACAAAATATTAATAAACAAATTTAACATCAATATTAAACGTATCCAATTCTATCTAATATGTGTCTCAAAAGTGTCTTGTGTCTCAAAAGTATCCAGCATCTCAGAAATATCTTGAAAGTATTTTAGAAGGGTCTTAAAATGTCCCAAGTGTCATCGCGTGTTCAAAAAGTGTTTTCTATTTTTTTAATATTATTTTATTGGAACACGTCACTTGGCGTGATTGATATGGTGTCCCCCATGTTTCCACGTGTTCCATTGTGTCCATGTCGTGTGTTTTATTGAAGTGTTCATGTTTTTTAGCTAAAGAGACCCCCAAGAAACCAACATACCAACGGTGCTTTATTATGTTTGGTGTGTGTGGAACGCTAAGATGCATGACAGGCCCATCTCGTCACTAGAGGCTAGTGTAGTTATTGTTCATTCACCTAATGCCTTAGGTTCACCTTTTCCTTACTCGGGGAATTGGGAGCCTATGAGTTCTTGTGGCTCGAGTTACACTGTTTTCCTTTCATTGGGTTCCTTCTTCTTTGAGTTGGGTTAAGGTGAATTTTTGAAGACTCGGTGAAGGCGAATGGAGCTGCGGGTGTAGAAGTAGTGCTCAGAGACCATGGTAGTAACCTCCTTTGGGTAGTTGGCATTTGACTCTACAACAGGGTGGTCGTGGAGGCTGAGACCAGAGGCGCATGGGAGATGATTTAGATTGCGAGAGACTGGGTGGGTACTGTAAAGGGAATCTAGGTTGAGGGAGATTCGTTCATTATTATTTAAAATCTTGCAAGCGACCAGAGGAGCCAGTACTAGCTACTACTTTGACATTTTTTCTGTTTTGAATGCCATTAAAGTTGATTACACATGCGTATAGACATGCCAATAGGGTAGCAAACGTTTTTGCATCTTTTCCTATAAATCAAGATTCAGTATATACTGTGGGAGGGGGAATGTTTTCTCGGTCCTCGCAGAGGATTTGGAATTAGAATGTATTTGACATCCTGCTTCCCTTTTTGAGTTATATATATATATATATATATATATATATATATATATATGCTACGTCTGATTTGCAAAAAGAAATTTATTGTATAACTTCTGCATGCAGTTTATGCTTGTGAATGCATAAAGTTGTTAACTCTGTTAGGTAATTTCTTTGTTTCACTTTGAATTTAAATGGTGATATTTACTTTGGTAGAGAGACCAATTCTGCTTGTGCTCTAGCATTTTATTACTAGAAGTTAAAAAGGGAAAATAAAATAGTTACAACTCCTATAGCTTCTTTTAAGCTTTTTCACTGCTACATCAGCTTTTAGTGTAAAACATTAAAAGTGGTTCAATATTAATATTTTTATAGTTTGACTAGATTTGATCTTGAAGAACTGGTGCATTTTAGTGCAAGATCCATCACTGATTTTTTTTTTGTAGTATAAAAGAAGTTGCTGACCAGTAATTTGAATTCTTTACTTGATATTCTGCAGTGTGATTTAACAAAAACTTTATTTATAGGCCTTTCATAATCTTGTTGCTAGTGTTGACCTTGGCACTTACTGAGCAGGATATGTTTGAAGAGAAGAGAAGCATTCTTGAACCAGCTGGTGCTCTTTCTTTAGCTGGGGCAGAGGCATACTGCAGGTATTATGGTCTGAAGGGAGAATCAGTTGTGGCAATAACAAGTGGGGCAAACATGAATTTTGATAGGCTGAGATTGGTAACTGAACTTGCTGATGTTGGTCGAAAACGAGAAGCTGTACTTGCAACTTTTCTACGAGAGGAGCCTGGAAGTTTTAAACAGTTTTGTGAACTGGTACTCGCAAGATTTCTGTATATCTAGATTTGTGTAAATTTCAGCATATTTATACTTTTTTATGGTAAGCATATTTATACTTACAAATACTGAAAATTACCAGATTGGTAACATAAATATCACAGAATTCAAGTATAGATACAATTCTGGTAAAGAGGAAGCTCTTGTTCTTTACAGGCAAGCTCTCTTCTTACGCTTCTACTGTTGTTTAATTTGAGTCTAGTGTTAATATTGATTGCTATGTTGTCCTCCTATTGTAGTGTTGGGGTTCACACTGACACTGAACTGAAAGACATGCTGAAGCGCATTGAGGTTGCAAAACTTAGAACAATAAATCTGACCAATAATGACATGGCAAAGGACCATTTGCGACATTTGGTATGCTCTATTTACTATTTTTTTATTGTGCTTAAGGAATGCTATTAATACAAATCATAATTCTTAACTTTTTGGGATCAATTTTATGAATTGTTCTCATCCAATATAACAAATGATGTTTACTTTTAACTTTTATTTTGACCTCATATAGCCCATCTTTCGTCTTGAAGGTCGTCTTTCATTCGTCTGAAGGCCTAATCCGGACTTGATGGTAGCCACTCTTTAATTCTATTTTCGAAAAGATAGTGGCTCCATCCATCATGTCTAATATGTCATCTAGGCCGGGAATGGGGAAGCGACACTTCACTTTAATCTTATCGATGGTGCGACCATCCATGCACATTTGCCATGAACCGTCTTTTTTAAGAGTAAGAATGGCTGAGACAACACATGGGCTTAGACTCTTTCTGACAAACTCCTTCCGTAATAATTCAACTTGCCTTTTTAATTCCGCATGCTCAGTAGGATTAAAGCGGTAATGAGGCAAGTTCAGAAGGGTAGATCTTGGAACAATCTATAGCGTGCTGAATGTCACGCAAAGCGAGAGTCTGCGCGCGGGGCCGCGCCCTGCGACGACCATGCGTTGATGCTTGCGCGCGCGCGGTGACTGCGGCTGCCTGCGTGCGGACGCCGACGCGGGGCGCACAGACTACGGAGTGCAGGGCGTTTGCGCGTGAGGCGGCGCGCTGCGGCGACCAATGCGAGGATGTCGCGGCCGCGCGTTGTCGGCCTCCTGAGCGAGGACGCCGGCGGCGTGTAGCGCGTTGGCCACCGGCGCTCGAGGCCGCGCGCAGGCGACCCGTGCACTGACCTACTGCTTGAGGGGTAAAATTGTAGTTGAAAAAATATTTAATTTAATTTAATTTTTTTGATGAAATAACGGTATTTTAAACGGAAACGTTATGTTGGACCTGATTGGAGGCTTTTTAAAAATAACTAGGGCTCTGGTGAACTATATAGTATTTATTGTGGATTTGGACAACATGTTTTGATGTTTGTAGACCTTTATGGCAAATTAGATAAACTTCAGTGGTCTAAGTGGAATTACCCCAAATACAAAATATGATAAAACTAAATACCTGGACATTACAGTATGTATGTATGTATGTATGTATGTATGTATGTATGTATGTATGTGTATGTATGTACTGATGTATGAAGTATGCATGTATTAGCAAAGCAGAGATGATGCCATATATTGGTATCATTATGCGATACTAGGATAGAGGGAGATGCAAAAACCCACAATTGAGTTCTAATATTAGTTTCTTATGTTTTCAGATGGGAGGTCGATCAAACGTGAAAGATGAAATACTTTGCCGATTTGTCTTCCCTGAGAGGCCAGGAGCTCTTATGAAGTTTCTGAATGCCTTCAGTCCACGTTGGAATATAAGCTTGTTTCATTACAGATCCCAGGTCTGTATGTTTTGTTCACTGACTTCATTTTTATTCTGTTTCATTCTCTCCCTCTCTGTCATGAACCTTCACCTGCTTAACTGTTACTTCAAAATCTGAAACATGGATATTGTATCACACCCTTTCTGGTACACATCTTGCAGTGTACAAATGGTTGCTTTCCTTGGTTTAACATTTATGATTCATAGCCGAAGAATATATACTTTTTTTATGGTAAACGACATTTTGTCTCTAAGTTTTACCTCAACTTTCATAAGAGACGAACTCTAAACTCATGTGAATTTGATTCTAGATTGCTTGAAAGGCAAGCTGAATGCACGAACCGAAACGTTGATTGCGTGAAAGACAGGCTAAACTTAAGAAACAGTTTAGAGAACTTAACAATTTCAAATATTCTTGTAAGATTTTTAAGAAAATGTTGATTTCCTAAAAAGGCATGCTAAACTTTAAGGAACATAATGTGGGCTTTTGTTAAAGGCAGGCTAAACTTTAGGAAGTGTTTCACTTAACCCAAACAAATTTGGGAATCTATGTCATACAATTTGAAAAATGCAACTAAACTATCTTTGTGCCCTTGGAGAATGATTTTGATGTGAAATCAAGGCCAAACCTTGGTGTGTTTGTTTGTAAGGTTAAATTTAAGAAGGTTAAAATTAAATTTGGATGGAGATATTTTTTTATTGAAAATTGTGAATGATGTGAAATAAAGTTAGTTATTATGTTGGGATATGTGAGGGATGTGATATAAAGTTAGTTATTATGTTGGAATATGTGAGGGATGTGATATAAGTTAGTTATTATTTTAGTAATATGTGTAGGATGTGAAATAAATTTAATTTTTAATATTAAATTTTATGTGTGATGTGATATGCCTGGTTAAAATTAAACTAGGTTAATTTTAAACTCCTAGACAAACGGGGCCAATTTATGTCAAAACTTGAAAGGCAAGCCAAACTTTGGGATTGTAGTTTACTTTTTTTCACTTTCACCTTTGCTCCTCTGTGAATGTGGAATCTCACTGAGTTAGTTTTCACTTTTTGTTATTATCTTCTTGATCAGTATCCATGTTTCTACTAATTGGTATATTCATTTTGTAGTTTTGAAAAATTTCACCCTTAAAATCATTAGGGCAAGTCTGGTTTTTATAACCTAATGTAGCATTGATTTTGACAGGGTGAGACTGGAGCAAATGTGCTGGTGGGTCTCCAAGTCCCTCCTGAAGATTTTATTGAGTTTGGTGTTCAAGCAGACTATGTAGGATATGAATATACTTGTGAGATGAACAATGAAGCCTACCAACTTCTGATGCAGTGAGTTTCAATAAGGTCTATTGCTCTTTGAGCTTCTGATGCTGTGAATTCTAGTATTTGTGTTTATTCTTATATGATCTTTTGGATTGTATTAAGCTTTGGTCCCTTTTTGCATTTCTTTCGTGTTTTCATGAGATGAGCGTAGAAGTGTTCAGATAAATTACACTCGTGTTACTGAGATAAGGTTCTTTCTTGTAAAGTTTGTATTTTTTTGCTATAGCTTGGTTTTTTTTTTATTGAAGTTGATGTCACCATAACTACTTGAATTAATGTTTTGATATGATGTTTTTAATTGTTCTCAGTTTCAGCTTCACTCTCTTCATCCATCTGTTGCGAGGCTAATTGAGGTGAAAGAAAGAGGGAAACAGTGATATAAGAAATTTAGCTTAAATTGACATGGAGAGGAAATTAAACATATTTTAATTTTGATGTGAAATGAAAATTGTGTGGCACATCTCTACTGTGGTGGATTCCTAAGTTACCTTTTTGAAGATGGACAATATACAAGCTGGAAAGTTCGTGTTAGGTATTGGTATTTTTTGTCTGGCTTCCATTTTTTGGCTTCTAAGGTCAGCCTAACCTTATAGTTGATTCCCAACTTCATGGCTATGTGTGGTCTCTACTCGGAGATTGTCACATCTAAGATGTAGCAGCTTTTTTAAAAAGTGGCTGCAGCGGGAATATCCAATTCCGGACTCAAGTGAAACAGCACCTATAGCATGCAAACACCATATAGACTTTGATTATTATAAGTGTAGGATCAAGTATGATTTCTAGAATGGGGTGAATAGACGTAATTAAAATTTAATTTAATTTACTAAATATAATAGTTAGTGCAAAATACAAGCGGAAGCAAATATAAGTACAGACAAGAAGAAAATATCATATCAACAAAGAATACACGATATAATGTGGTTTGGCTCAAATTAGAGCTTAATCCACTCAACCTCGATCGGAAAGATATCACTATAACACACTCCTTGGTTTAGGTGGAGAAGCTTATACAAATCCTCTTCTATCTACTCACTAGAGGCCCTCCTCACTTTTAAGTGAGGGCTCACTTACTCACCTCCTCTAACCCTTATTTGGAGGCCCTTTTCACATACAAAGTGAAGGTAGAAAAGAAAAATTAAATGTTATAATAAAAAGAAAATCACTCACTCTTTCTTCTTATGATTGAATCTTGAGAGCTAGAAGAAGAGTGGATAAAGAGTTTGAGCACTTGAGTCCAAGTTCACCTAGATCGCCTTGAAGCTTGATTAAAACTCAACTTGAATGTTTTTACCAACTTTTAGGATGGTGGAGAATGAAGGTGAATGTTGGGAGCAATTAGAGAATTTTATGAGCCAAGAATAATACACCAACCCCTATCTCCTTATATAACAAGAGCTCCAACGGCTAGAAAAAGGAGCTGGAAAAGATCTGGAGGTCGACCTCAGGTCGACTTTCAGCTAGCAGTTGGAGGATAAAAATAGGCCAACGATCACTTCCAAAATCGATCTCAGGTTGACCTCACCACTGAGGTCTCCTCCAAGTCGACCTGGAAAAATCCTCCAAGATGACCAAAGTTTTTGTTGAGGGTCGCTGCTGAAGGTCGACCTAGAAAAATCCTCCAAGATGACTAAAATTTCTGTTGAGGGTCGCTGCCGAAGGTCGACCTCAGGTCGACCTTACTACTGAAGGTCACCCTTCAATTATCCCAAGGCTGCCCTGGAGCTAATACAACTAATACAACTGAAAGAAAACATCTAGAACAATCTCACCACTACTAGGCCACATAATTAGGAGAATTTAAACTTTTAAGATTATTTAGTTAAGTTGCAGAGATTCTAAGTGCTCAAACTCATATCCAGGCTATTCTATCAATCAAGATCAACCTCACAATAGTTCTACTCTGAAATAAAATAAAAAGAACAATAATACAATTTGCTTCACTTAATCTTCAATGCTCAAACCTTTCTCTTCAACTAAATTAGATCTCAATTTTAGTATACAATTGAGATGCAACTTTAATAAACCTGAGATTAAGAACACTAAATAATTATGTTAGTATAAATTAACTTAAACATATTGTTAAATATCAAAATCACAATATTACCACAAGGGAGGAACCAACAATCTCCCTCTTTTTGATGTTTGACAATTTGTTTAAGTTAAAGAAAAAGATATCATATAAAAGAATAATATTGTAAAAAGAAACTCCCCCTCAAAATGGATATTGATTAACATTCCTTTTGAGTGGAATTTAGCTCAATAATTTACAAAAAAATTCGGTAGAATTTCCCTTAGAAAATGGACTTAAAAAAAAGTAAAACGAGTAAGATACAATATAAAAGATATACACAGTAATAATGCTCATAAACAAGATACACATTCATACATCAAAGACTGAATGTTTATATATACATCATAGAGCATGAATATACAAGTCGCAGAGCATCTACACATGAATATATCAAAGACTAAACATTTTTATATCATTCCACAAAATTTTTAACTTTAAAAGTTTAAAGAAAATTAATAACTTCTATAACTTAAACGTATATCTTCTCCCCCTTTGCCAATCATCAAAAAAAAAGGAAGGGAAATAAAATGGCATAAAAAGGAGATTTATTGATAGGGTCAGGTGGTATTTGCAAGACCTTAAGTGGGCCAAAAAATAAAACGAAACATCCATACTAAGATCACAAAGGAAAATAAGTTCACACAAGATGATATAAGAGAAATAAAATAACAAAACTAAAGTACAAAAGTGTAATATGGTATACAGAAGATAATATCAATAAGGAATGGAGTAAGTCAATCACTGCTCACCATCATGCTCATGATCGTGCGGTGCTCCTGGGGGAAAATAATGGCGCTCTGGCGGGGGAAAAACCTGAAATGAAGGCTATCCAAACTGCTGAGAAAAGTGATCTGTCAACCTCTGCATGCCTGCCATCAGTCTCGTCTCCATAGAGTGCATGTGATCGCGCACCTCAACTCTAAACTCTCCAAACTGAGACTGAAGCTCATGAATAGCAATCAGGGTGTCTGAGTGGGAATAAGTAGACTGATAATGATGTGGAGCATGAGAAGGTCCTGGTCTATCTATATTAGTCTCCTCAGCATCAGCCTCAAGCTCGTCTTGAGGTGCACCCTCAAGTCCTTTTCCGTCAGCCCAAATAAGTGGAGAGACATTTACATTTAATCCAATTTGTATCATATTGTCTTTACCTACTTTGGCTGATTTTCCTAATTTTTTAATAGCACCTTTGGAGATATCTATTCCCAAGTATTTTAAATAAGCATTGATAAAATGACAATATGGCATGAATACTCTATCACTGTGAATGAGTACATGTCTACTACGAATCCAAGAGAAGATAATAAAACTAAGGTTCAGAGGACGATGGTGAACCATGACATACATCAAAAAAAGGTGGCCAGTGCGAACTTGAGTGCGGTTCCTAGAGGCTATAGGAATGATGCAGTCAAGAGTAAAATGGTAGAGAGGGATATGCTCAGGTCGAAAGAATTTACTGAGCATAGTATGGGACCCCATAGTCTGGAGCTTGATGAAAAAAATAAATGAACATATCCTCTACAGGATCTGTTACAGTCTCATCAGGAATATAGTCAGGGAAGGAGAAAAAATGGGAGTCAATGTCCTCGATGCCTAAGAAACTATTGAAATCACTGGGAGTGATTTCAATAGTTTTCCCTGAATATGAGTAGTCATGTGAAGAGGTCTGTCAGGGGTAACCTCCAGGTTATGGAAAAAGAGGTTGAAGAGATCAATATTAATATTTGATCTACAAGTGGCGAATTTGCGCCACCTGTAGTGATCAATAAGAGGGCACAAACTGCAATTGCCTTCAAAAAAGCTCAAATCAAAATAGTAAACTTTCATCGGCTCATAGAAGTTTCGACGAAAGTTTACTTCTTTAATTTTAGAGGAGAACTGATAGCAATCATAATTTTCAGCTTCCCTAGGCTGAGGAATGGATTGAGTGGTATATTGGGGCTGGTTTGGAACGGGCTGAGGTGGAGGCTGAATCGGTGAAAAATCAGGTAGAGGTGAGGGTGGAGCTGATAGTGAGGCGGGTTCCAAGGTCTGGCTTGAGGATGATGCTCTAAGGCCTCTCTTGAGTCGTTTGAAGACTCTTTTTGGTGACACCATTGAGATGAAATTCTAAGACAAATAAACTAAAAGAGATAGCAAGTGAAGAAGGGAAATCAACCTTCAAAGAGACGTGGAAGGTGAATCTCCAAATGATGGATCTGTACTGCTGCGGGGAGAATAGAGGTGAAAGGGCTTAGTGGTTGGAGATGATCCAATCAACAGTGTCGATGCAGTCGTTGACTTCGTTGTAGACGGTGTCACAATCTCCGGAGGCATGGCTGTCGTTTGCGACGGTGGATTGCGCAGGTTCGACTGCGGGCGACGGGGCTCGAGAAAGAGTTTAAAAACTTAATAATAATATTAAAAAAGGTTTCAGCTCAACTAAGGTCACCCTGAGGTCGCCCTCGGGTCGCCCTGAGATCCGACTGAGGTCTCCCTTGGGTTTCCTGGAACTGCGGTTTGTTAAAAAAAGAATTTGAAATTTGAAATTTCATAAAAAAATTTGAAATAGAAACAAAAAATTTGAAGATTTGCACACATTTATCCCTAAGAGTAAAAAAAAATTCAACTCAAAATAAAATTAAATGGAGATTTTGATCCTATAGGTTTATTTGCCCAAAAAAGAATCTCAATTTTAATAAAGCCATCTAATCCCTTAATTTTTTAATTTTTTTTTTATCAAAACAAACATGCTCATGTGATTTTTTGTATCAAAGTTAGTAGGCGCTGAAGATTCTAAGCACTTGGTGTCAAAGCAATTTTGCTATTTGCAGTACAAACTAAATAATAATTAAGCTACATTATTTATAATGATAAAAATAACATTGAATTATACACAACTTAATAATATTATTTAAAAGTATATGAAGCAATCCATGATCAGGCATTGTGTATGGTTTGATATAGGTTAGTTTAAGTGATCAAACTAGTGTTCTATTGTGCACATTCCTAATTCTCTCCTTAAATTTGTAAATTTATTTTTCGGGAGAGGTTTGATGGACATATCAACTAAATTAGCTTTAGATCCAACATGTTCTAATACTATATCACCTCTAGATACATGATCTCTAATGAAGTGATGTTTCACTTCAATGTGCTCGGTTCTAGCAAGGTTTTAAAAACCGGACCGGACCGGCCGGTTCAACCGGTCGAACCTTGAACCGGTCAGCCAACCGGTCCGGTTTAATTTTATAACCGGATCCGCTTAAAACAGGCCAGCATCAGTCTAAACTGCGGTTCAACCGGTCAATCGGTGAACCGGTACGATTGGACCGGTTGAGTTTAAAATTAAATTTTTTTTTCCCTAAACTCTGGGTCCCTAACTCAGCCTCCGTTCTGTAGCCTCTACTCGCACGACAGTCACGAACTCGCGATTTCTCTTACCTCGCACTCTCCTCTCAAGCATATATCCTTTCGAAATGATTTAGTATTTTAGTATTTTAGTGATATGAAATGATGAAATAATTTAGTATTTTAATATTAATAAAGCATACATTTGTTCAGATCTTTTAATGATGTACTAAATATTATACTCAATTTGTGATTTGCAAATATTTTGTTGGGTTATTGTTATTTCGATTTGCTTGGAATTATTTTTTGGGTTATTGATATAAGATATTATTTGTTAAATTTAATTATTAAATATTCATTTTATGTCTAATTATTGTATTGATGTGTGAATAATATATATCTTAATTATATTTATATTATATTTTATTAGTTTTTTTAATTTTTACTTCATCCCGGTTCGACCCCGGTTCGATCATTGAACCTTGAACCTTTCAGTCTACTGATTCTGAAGCCGGTCCGCTTTTCAAAACTTTGGGTTCTAGAGTGATTTATGAGATTTTTGATCAAGTTTATTGTACTAATATTATCACATAGAACTAACACTTTCTTGGCCCTGTTTGGCGCAAGAATCAAATCAGGACCAAAGTGATACTAACTTAAAAAACAACAATAATAATAATAAATAAAAAATTTTAATTATTCTACACAAATTCTAATATAAAAAATATTATTTTACTTCACATACTCAATAATTTTTAATAAAAATATATATTTATTTCACATCCTAGACCAAAATATTTAAATCGAGTATTTTGATTTAGGATGTAAAATAAAATTAATTTTTTTATTGAAAATTATTGAGTATGTGAAGTAAAATAATATTTTTTTTATATTAGAATTTGTGTAGAATGATTAAAAATTATTTATTATTATTATTTTTTAAATTAGTATCATTTTGGTCTTGATTTAGTCCTCGCGCCAAACATAGCCTTTTATAGTTCAAGCCATAATCCTTTAAGTTGTGCATCATCCATAAGAGTTGGGCTACGCAACTATCAGCTGCAACATATTCAGCCTCAGTAGATGACAATGCCACACAATTTTGTTCCTACTATACCAACTTACAAGGGAGGAACCAAGAAATTGACAACATCCGCTAGTACTTTTTCTATCTAATTTACATCCTGCGTAATCTGAGTCAGTATGTCCAATCAAATTAAATGTGCTTGTTCTAGCATACCATAAGCTTACATTAAGTGTACCCTTAAGATACCTCAAAATTCGTTTAATGGCAACTAAATGTGACTTTTGGATTTAATGAAACCTAGCACATAGGCAAACAGAAAACATAATATCGAGTCTACTAGCAATCAAATAGAGCAAACTCCCTATCATGCTTCTATATAATTTTTGGTCAACGCACTTATCTCCTTCATCGCTGTCAAGCTTTATATTTGTTGCCATTGGAGTAGCTATCTCTGATTTTTTCATGCTAAATTTCTTCACTAGTTCTTTGACATATTTTTCTTGGGAGATGCAGATACCTTCTTTAGTTTGCTCGACTTGTAATCTTAAGAAGAATGTAAGCTCACCTACAAGGCTCATTTCAAACTCACTCTCCATGAGAGTGGTAAACTCATTCAAGAAAATCTTGTTAGTGGAACCAAAAATTATATCATCCACATAAACTTGTGCAATAAAAATATCATTATCTATATTTTTATTAAAAAATGTGGGATTTATTGTACCACAATTAAAGCCTCTAGATACCAAAAAAGTCGAAAGCCTCTCATACTAAGCTCTAGGAGCTTGTTTTAATCCATAAAATGCTTTCTTTAGTTTGAAAACATGATCAGGAAAATCAATATTCTCAAAACCTGGTGGTTGTTTAACAAAAACAAGTTCTTTAATAAAATCATTCAAAAAGGCACTTTTCACATTCATTTGATATAATTTAAAACCACGATGTGCGGCAAACCCCAAAAGAATGCGAATCGACTTGAGACGAGCTACGGGAGCATATGTCTCATCATAGTCAAGACCTTCAACTTGGTTGAAATCTTGGGCCACTAGTCTAGCCTTATTTCTAACCACGACCCTATTTTCATCTAATTTATTCCTATAAACCCAACGAGTATCAATAATTGGGTAATCATCCGGTTTTGGAACTAATTCCCAAACTTGATTGCGTTCAAATTGAGCAAGTTCCTCTTGCATGACAATAATCCAATTTGGATCACCCAATGCTTCATCGATACTTTTAGGCTCAATTTGAGAAATTAATGCAAAATTACTATCTAATTGCTTAAAAGATGACCTAGTTTTCACACCATGAGATGAGTCACCTAAAACTTGATCTAAAGGGTGTTTAAGAAGTACATTCCAAGCTTGAGGTGGAGGTGGAGCATAGGTGTAGGATGAGCTTGTTTCATCTTTTTGTTGAATTTGATTTTTTAGTTCATCCACTTGCCCATGGATTTGGACTTGATTTAGCTTCTTGGCTACCTCCTCCTCAATGTCATCATCTATAGGGGAATATTTTGGATAAATAAAGTTAGATTCATCAAATGCGACATTGGATGTTTCCTCAATTTCTAGTGTCTGTTTATTATAGTAAGCTTTACTAGAGAGAGAATATCCAACAAAAATTCTTTCATCTGCTTTTGGTGAAAACTTGCCCAAATGGTCTTTGGTATTTAAAGAATAAACCTTACATCCAAATACTCTAAAGTAGTGGATCTTAGGTTTCTTTCCATTCCAAAGTTCATATGGAGTTTTCATCAAAAGAGGTCTAAGGTACACTCAATTTTGGACATAACATGCCGTACTAATGGCTTCGGCCCAAAAGTATTTAGGCAACAAATATTCATTAATTATGGCACGTTCCTCTTGAAGAGCTCGATTGTTTCTTTCCACAACCCCATTTTGTTGAGGTGTTCTAGGATTAGAAAATTCATGCAAATATCCATTAGCCTTGCAAAAATTTTGAAAATTAAAGTCGTCAAATTCACCACTGTGATCACTACGAATCCGGTTGACTTTGACACCTTTTTCATTTCTTTTACAAAAAATAATGAATCTTTCAAGAGTATCATTTTTATGTCCAAAGAATAGTGTCCAACTAAATCTACTATAATCATCAACAATAATTAAAACATGCCTACTGCCGCCAATGGACACTACTCCGTGTGAATCTAATAAATCTAAATGAAGTAATTTAAGAGGTTGGGAAGAATTTACCAACTCTTTGGCCTTATGTGAGCATCTAGTTTGCTTACCTTCTTGGCATGCATCACATAATTTGTTCTTTTTATATTTCACTTTGGGAAGTCCATCTACATGATCATATTTTGAGAGTTTGGAGAGAAGCTCATATTGAAGTGTGTCATTCTCCTATGTCATAACCAAGCTTCTTCTTTTTTTGACATCAAACACTTAACAGAATTGTTAGTAGTAATGAGTAAGACAATTGTGTATATATTTTCATCTCTACTACCAACTAAAATGGTAGAGTCGGACTCAATATGTTTGATAATGCATTTAGTAGAATGGAATTCTACTAAATAGCCATTATCGCATAATTGGCTTACACTAAGGAGGTTATGTTTCAAGCCTTCAACTAATAGTATCTTTGATAAAAAAAAATTAGGTTCTATAAGAATTGAGTCATAACCTACTATGGATCTTTGACTATTATCACCAAAAGAAACCTTACATTTATTCTTAAATTTGATGGAGAAGAATTTTGAGGCATCACCGGTCATATGACGTGAACAACCACTATTAAGATACCATAGGTTGCCGGCGACCCTACTCCTCAAGCACACCTATTTACAACAAAAACTAAATATTTTGGTGATAAGTTCAAAGACATGAATGACCCTAAGGATTTTCTAATGGGAGATTTAATTCCGCTTCTCACAATCAAAGAGGTATAAGCCTTCTCTTTATGAGTGGAATCGTATCCAATTCCGGCCTTGTTGTATATTGCTCTTTAGTTCCCAAGCATCATATCTAGATACTTGGACCCCTTAGTGAATACTTCAAGGTCTCCTCTAAGGCTTTCAACTTTAGATTTTAAATCATTATTTTCTTTCTCAAGTTTTTCAACTTGAGAAAAATCACATGATTTCTCATCTAAAGTCACTTGAGAGGTCATAGAAGATAAAATATTAATTAAAGATTCTCTCTCAAGTTTAAGAAAATTTAACTCCTTATGGAGCCCTTTAATCTTAGACTTGGATAGCTTTAACTCATCAATTAATTCACAAATAAAATCTTGCATATCATCAAATGAAAAATCACTTACTTCAAGATCTTTTTCTGGATCGCTTTCATCATATGTTTTGGCCATCAATGCAAAATGTGCTACATGCTTTTTGGTAGCATCACTGTCAGATGAAGATGATGAATCCGAGTCATCCCAAGTGACAGCCAATACCTTCTTTTTCTTCTTGGCTTTATCCTTGCCTTCATGCTCTTTTTGGATATTTGGGCATTTATCTCGAAAGTGACATGACTTTTTACATCTAAAGCATATAACGTTTTGTCTCCAATTCTTATTATGATTATTCCCCTCATAATCCTTAACATTTCTCCTATTTCTATCCCTACTAGACCCCCCAATCATTTTCTTTATATCATTTTTACTAAACTTCTTTCCTTTCCCCATCATTCTTCTAACCATATGAGCTACAATTATGGCTTCTGAATCACTATCCTCATCACCATCACTAGAAGAAGATATCTCAACTTGGGCTTTCTTGGAGAGTTTAGGTGAAGGTGATGATGAAGGTTTCTTGGATACTTCTTCTTCTTCTACTAGAGCTATGCCTTTCTTCACTTCTCTCTTTATCATGCCTGGTTTCATGAAGTTCCATATAGCTAAACAACTCATCAATTTTATATGTGTCAAGATTTTGAGAAACTCCTATAGCATCAACTTTGTCAACCCATAATTGAGTTCTAGGAAAAGCTTCCAATACCTTACATACAACTTCTCTATTTTCTAAAATCTCACTTAGCCCTACAAGCCCATGATAAATCTCTTTGAAAGTAGAATGCATTTGGACTACAGATTCAATTTCTCTCATCTTAAAATTATCAAATTGATTTTTGTAGAGAGCTTTCTTTGCTCTATTGACTTCAGATGTTCCATCATGTAATTCAACCAACTTCTCCCACATTTCTTTAGCACTAGTTTGGGGACCTAATTTATTGACCTTTTTTTTTGGTTAAGACAGCCGACCTCACCTAGTGGGATTAAGGCTTGGTTGTTGTTGTTGTTGTTGTTTTTGGTTAAGACACATTGTAAAGTAGTGATACCTCTTGCATTTGTCATATATATTTTCTTATCATTTTCACTCTAATTTTCCTCATCTAACTCTAATCCACCCTTATCCTTAGGTGGCATATATCCTTTCTTAAAACTAATCATCATATCAAAGTTAGTTTAAATGAAAACAGTCATCCTCATCTTCCAATATGCAAAATCTGATCCATCAAAAAGTGGTGGCCTATAAATAGATTGACCTTCTGAATTTCTAGAAGTCATACTACTGTAGGATCAAGTATGATGTCTAGAAGAGGGGTGAATAGGCGTAATTAAAATTTAATTTAATTTACTAAATATAATAGTTAGTGCAAAATACAAGCGGAAGCAAATATAAATGCAGATAAGAAGAAAATATCACATCTACAAAAAATACAAGATATATTGTGGTTCGGCTCAAATTAGAGCCTAATCCACTCAACCCCGATTGGAAAGATATTACTATAATACACTCCTTGGTTTAGGCGGAGAAGCCCATACAAATTCTCCTTTATCCACTCACTAGAAGCCCTCCTCACTTTTAAGTGAGGGCTCACTCACTCACCTCTTCCAACCCTTATTTGGAGGCCCTCTTCACACACAAAGTGAAGGCAGAAAAAAAACTAAAATGTTACAATAAAAAGAAAATTACTCACTCTTTCTTCTTATGATTGAATCTTGAGAGCTAGAAAAAGAGTGGATAAATAATTTGAGCACTTGAGTCCAAGTTCACCTAGATCGCCTTGAAGCTTGATTAAAACTCAACTTGAATGTTTTTACCAACTCTTAGGATGGTGGAGAATGAAGGTGAATGTTGGGAGCAATTAGAGAATTTTATGAGCCAAGAAGAATATACCAACAACCCTTATCTCCTTATGTAACAAGAGCTCCAACGGCTAGAAAAAGGAGCTGGAAAAGACCTGGAGAGGTCGACTTCCAGCTAGCCGTTGGAGGATAAAAATAAGCCAACGGTCACTTCCAAGGTCGACCTTAGGTCGACCTCACCACTGAAGTCGCCTCCAGGTCGACCTGGAAAAATCCTCCAAGATAACTAAAGTTTCTGTTGAGGGTCGCTGCTGAAGGTCGACCTCGGGTCAACCTAAAAAAATTCCCCAAGATAACTAAAGTTTCTGTTGAGGGTCACTACTGAAGGTCGACCTTGAGGTCAACCTCACTACTGAAGGTCACCCTTCAACTATCCTAAGGTTGCCCTGGAGCTATCACAACTAAAAGAAAACATCTAGAACAATCTCACCACTACTAGGCTACATAATTAGGAGAATTTAAACTTTTAAGATTATCTAGTTAACTTGCAGAGATTCTAAGTACTCAAACTCATATCCAGCTATTCTATCAATCAAGATCAACCTCACAATAATTCTACTCTTAAATAGAATAAAAAGGATAATAATACAATTTGCTTCACTTAATCTTCAATGCTCAAACCTTTCTCTCCAACTAAATCTTAATTTTAGTATACAATTGAGATGCAACTTTAATAAACTTGAGATTAAGAACACTAAATAATTATGTTAGTACAAATTAACTTAAACATATTGTTAAACATTAAAAACACAATATTACTAGAAGGGAGGAACCAACAACAAGCTCTTTCCTCTCCATAAATACAAGGGAGAATCAAATGATCATGACAAGAAGCGAACACCAGATAAACTAAAGTCATATGCAAGATACTTCATACTTTGTACTAAGCGGACTCTATTGTGCACTATCAGTCTCCATCTTTCAATTCTCTATATCCTTTTAGTGAGCTCTAAAAAATTATTTCTATCATACTTTATACTTAGCTTTAATAGTCAATATTTCATTGTTAACCTAGCCGTCGTGATTTTTCCCTTAAATACTTAAATTTAGCTGTACTAAGCTGACTCTATTGCGCACTATCAGTCTCCATCTTTTAATTCTCTATATTCTTTCCGTGAGCTCTAAAAAATTGGTTCTTTCATACTTTATACTTAGTTTTAATATTCAATATTTCATTGTTAACCTAGCTGTCATGATTTTTCCCTTAAATACTTAAATTTAGCTTTTGTTTATCTATTTTTGACTTACACTGTTTTCATGCAATCCCATCTAGCTGTTTTCTAGAGACAATTTAATGCCATTTTACATTGACAAAATTTAACGTCAACAGTTTAAAGTGATAAAGAAAAGGGCAAATTTCACCCAGGTTCTTGAGTTTAAGGGTTATTATCACACAGGTCCACGTTTTTTAAATCTACCATCCGGGTTCCTAGGTTTTCAAAAATATCATCTGGGTCCTTTTTTATTTTTTTATTATTAAAAATATACAAAATTACCATTATACCCTTACCTCCCTCTCTCCACCAGGTTGGCAGCCGCGCCGTCACGCGCCGCCTCCGGCGGCCTCGCACTACCGCACGACACCGCCGGTGGCCTCGCGCGGCCGAACGACACCGCCGGTGGCCACGCTGCGCCTAGGCTGGGGAAGCGCCGCGCGGCCGCACGACTCAACCGGCCGCGCGACCGCCTGTGGTCGCTCCGTCGCGAGGCCGCCCGGGCCGCTGCATCGCGTGGCGCGCTACGCCGCGCGCGAGGCCGCTGCATCACGCGGCGCGCAGGCATCGCGCGGCCTCGCAGCGCGCCACGACCGTTGCGGCGCTCAGCGAGCGCGATGCAGCGGCCTCGCGCGGCCGCGGGATGCAGCGCCTCTCGCGGCCGGGCGGCCACGGCTGCGCGATGCAGCGGCCTTGCGCGGCCAGCGGCCACGGGCGGCCAGTTGCTCGTGCGCCGCGCGCGGCGCTCCCGAGCGGCGCAGCGTGGTCGCCGACGGTGTTGTGTGGCTGTGCGAGGCCGCCGGAGGCGGCGCGGGGCGGCGCGGCTGCCGGATCTGATGGAGAGAGGTATGATAAGGGTCAAATGGTAATTTTGTGTATTTTTTAATAATAAAAAAAATAAAAAAGGACCCAGATAATTTCTGAAAACCTAGGGACCCGGATGATAATTTTAAAAACATGGACCTGTGTGATAATAACCCTTAAACTCAGAGACCTGGGTGAAATTTGCCCTAAATTAAATAAGAATCGATTTGAATTAGACTTTATACTTCCAACATTTGTTAAATAAAAGTTTCATCTGTTTCATGGAAGGTGAAGGCATTGCCATTCTGGTGTCTCTGAAGTTTTAAGCAAAACATTGATATTTTGGTATTATTTAATTTAAGAAAATGTTGACAACCTTAATATTATCTTTTGAAATTATTTCAAGAGTAAGTTTTGTAGTTTTGGAACAAGCGTAATTGAACTGTTGTTTGTTATCATCAGTATATTAGTTGAATGAGAAGTTTAGATCTTCAAAGGGGATGGCATATGTTCTAATTAAAAGAAAAAAAGATTGTTTATTATAATAATAGATAAGTTCCATTATAAGGATTCATTATAATAAAATCTCAACCATGATGGATAGTATTAAAAGGAAAAATAAAAGTTTCCAATAAAATAAATATGAAAATTGATTTGAATCAAACAGTTATACATTACATCTTTATATATATAAAAAACTCCCCAAAAAGATTCAAGTGACTACTTCATCTATGAATTTCTTAAATAAAAATTCCGCCTAGTGGTAAGTTTAAATTGGTTTAATTAGCATTGATAGAGGTTCGTGTTTGACACGAGAAAGATTTGGTCTGATGTGTAGGCTTTACAAGAAAGGGACAAAATTCGAAAAAATAAATCATAGAAAATAGACAAGGTATTTGAATCGTTTGACTCAAATAATTTATTTTTTACTTTTTTGTGCACTACCAAAAAGATTTTGATGCAAAGGTGAAATCTCGTGTAATTAATAAGGCAGAAGCTATTTCTTCCTATATCTTAATTAATAAATAAATAATTGGTGGTTTTATGGATTCGAGATTTAATTGGAATAATAAAGGCAATTTAAATTTTTATTCCTGCTTAAATATTTATTCACGTAATCAAATAAGCCACTATTTTTTTTCCTAGATATAATTTGATTTTAATATTCAAAAGAACAGTAACAGATTAATTATTCAAATTTTATCTTATCTTAAATTTAAATAAAAAAATTTAATTTATACTTAAATTAACAGAACTTTAAGGTCCAGCTTAAATTAACTCTTTATTTGGTCGTTGTCGCATAAAGAAAACTCAAAGCCATCAGCTCACGAAAATAGAGCTATGCGATCTTCCGCATAGTTAACTTTATGCGATCGTTGAAAACCGTGAACTAACCATCACGAATTTCGCCCGATTTTCACCGTGATGACTTTTGAGTCTTGATCGCATAGAAACTATATGCGAGACCTCGCATGAGTCTCACGCAAGTTTTTTTGCATATTGTACAACTCACGAATTTCTGGATTTTTTTGACGTGCGCAACTTTCTGGATGTTACTAAATTATTTTTCTCTGAACTTAAACTTTTATTTTTGAATCAGTTAATTATTTTTTCTGAAAATAATCAGTTAATTAATTTAAATTACTGCTCATGTTACAAAATAAAATCATAGTTAGTGTTAACACGTGGTTCCAACGCTGCATCCCTGCCGTACACGTGGCGCATAGCTGGCATTTAGCTTTTATTTAACTACTAATCCATCTATCTGTTCTCACATGTTTCAGACCCTAGTCAAACCTCGGACACGAGGGTTCCATCAAACCTCGGACGCGAGGGGTCAACCAAGCCTTGTCCATGACGAGCCAGGGCCATCCCTGATAATGTTGATGACGATGTTACAAAGCGGTGCCTGTCACAATCAGCTTGGCCCGACCGCGTCGTTCCCCGTACATGGCCTTCTTTCCAAGACATGCAAATCAAGGGTCCGCATGCCCCAGCTGTCACGGATCCCCAGAAGCAGTACCAATATTAAAAGTTGGAATCCTCCTTTTGCGGCTTTTGGTCCCTCCGGTGGCAGACAAGCGACGCGAACCTAAAGCTTGTTCACCTCCTTTTCTCCGGAAAACCAGGACAAAGCTATGCAATCCATCGCCTACAAATGCCTCTGAACAGTCTTCATGCAGACAGATCGGAGATCAGAGAAGAAAGAATCAACAAGAGCGGCCAGAGTGCAAGCAGCTTCCCTGGTTCTCCCATTCTCATTGTATTAGAGCCCCAAATGAGGAGCTCTCTCTCTCTCTCCCTCTCTCCCTCTTTTCCTTCCTAAACTTTGTATTAGCCCTTGCGGCTACATTTTTCCTTTAGTGAAATCTTTTCGCTGATCGCTCGGTGGACGTAGGAGATTTCCTCCCTGAACCACCTTAAATCTCTGTGTACTGTTCTGGATGCCCCGAACTCTCTCTCTTAAGCCTCAACTAACAGACTTCTTCCTTTGCGCGCCGCCGTCTCTCAGGACTCTCTTTCTTTTTCGGTGTTTCTTGGGATCCCCTACATCCTACGTCAACATCTTCTGGTGCTTTCATTGAGACTCTGGGAAGATGGTGGCCAGAACGCGCAGAACCAACTCCGCTGCTCGCAGTACACACGCGGGAGAACCTTCCGTTCGGGTGCCGGACGACAGAGCTTCGGCCTCAACCTCTCGGCTCCACGCCTAATCTGCTTCCTCCTCCAGGGGTACCCGTGTCTCAGAACTTCAGGGGATGCTCGCGAATCTCACTTACCTGGTCACTGGCCTCACAGCCCAATAGGCCGTGATTCTCAGGCAGACTCAGCCAGTGTGCACAGTACTTCCCCTCCCACCGGTCGCGGCGGCTTCTGTACCTCTTCCGCCGGTAGCGCCTGCCCGAGAACCTCTTTCGCCTGTAGCGGCAGCCCCTGTACCCCCTCCTCCAGTCGCTGAGGCTCCTGCTCCCGTGCTTCCAGTCGCAGCGCATTCTATTCAGATGTCTGGCTCTTCTCAACCGCCCAGATGCCCCTTTCGCCTCCAGGAGGTTCACCAGAATCCTCTTCCACCCCACCCTTTATCACAGCCTGCTTTCCTTCCACCTGCCTTCCCTCTTTTTCTTGCCTGAAGAGACCACCTCTTTCCAAGCTTTCAGCCCTCATCATGGGCCTGACCCCTTCTTTGGACCAATGGACGGCAATGCTCCTTTTACCGATGCCATCCGGCTGGCCCCAATCCCAAAAGACTTCAGGCCGCCCAGGCTTGAGGCCTACAGAGGCGCGACCGACCCCCGCGAGCACGTACAAGGGTTTGAGGCCGCGGTCTGTTATCGCCAGCCAGATGAGGCTACCAAGTGTCACCTCCTGGCGAACACCCTGAAGGGGGTAGCATTTAGCTGGTTCATCAAGCTCCCCAGGGATCACATTTCCTCCTATGAACACCTGAAATGGGAGCTGATCGCCCGTTTCATCGGTCGAATCTGAATGGTCATTTTCGACCTGGTGCTCGCCAACATTAAGCAAGGTGAGAGGGAAAGCCTCCAGGATTACACTAACCGCTTTTTTGCCGCCGCGGCAGAAGCTGAAGATGTCGACCCTGCAGTGGCCATGCACAATTTTCGGAGGGGACTCAAGGTGTGGGATCTGTCTAAATTCCTGCAGCTGGCCAAGCCTCAGAGCTACCTAGAGCTGGTGGCCAGAGCCAGCCAATTCATGCTCCTCGAGGATGCTGAGTCCTCTCCCCCCGATGTTTCTGGAGCCAAGCAGGAGAAGAGAAAGAGAAAACATCGGGGTGATGAACCCCCGGCCATGAAGCTACATATGGCCAAAAGTCGTGATTGAGATGATGGGAAGCCACGACACGTCCAGCACCAGAAACATTTCTTCTCTCGACCGCTTCCTGAAGTCTATGCGGCGGCCTTCAAACAAGGTTGGGTTCGACCTGCCAGACCCAAGCCAGCGCCTCCGGTCGAAGTAGATCCCGACGGGAACTACGGGCACAAGCTTCACAAGTGCCAAGGCCTCAGGGCTCTGCTCGACAAACCGACGGATCAAGGCAAGCTCGAGGAGTTCATGCAGATGACACTGACTTTCACTGCTGCCCAGAAAGGGAAGGCCCCCGAAGTTACTGGGGCTTCTGCTAAAGCCCTATCGTCTCCAGGCCCCAGCAAACTAGGGCATCCTTACCCTCTTGCCGCCAAGACGATCAATGCCATCTTTTGCATGGACCCTGCCGCTGCTCGCCGTCAAGAGATTGAGATCGACGGCATCTCTCAGCAACATTCTTCATCCATTCCGCTTACCTTCTGCGAAGATCTCCCCTAGCAGAGCAACCTACACAACGATCCAATCGTGGTCGTCGCCCGCATAGCTGATTTTGATGTTCGACGAGTACTCCTCGACTCTGGGAGTGCCGCCGACATCCTGTTCGAATTTGCTTTCCTTCAAATTGGGCTCAAGGAGGTAAACCTCCTCCGTGCTGGAACCACCTTACTCGGTTTCTCCGGGGAGAGGGTTCAACCTATGGGATTCATTGCCTTGCCTGTCTCCTTCAGCGATGACAACGACTACGCCATGAACATGGTGAGCTTCGCTGTCATCAGAGCTAAGTCAGGCTACAACGCCATCCTTGGAAGGACAACACTCAATTCCTTTGGGATGGTGATTTCCATGCCTCACTTCTGCGCGAAGTTCCCTACCTCCAGCGACGTTGTCACCATCAGAGGAGATGTCAGGCAGGCTACTCGGTGTTTCCAGATCGCCGTACAGCTCGTGGTCGATCAATTAGATCCCAGGGAATCTCAACCCATTGTACCGCAGGAAGGGGTCATCAATGTAACCTTGGGGGGGAAGACTCTTCTAAAGTTGTGAACTTATCCTCATCCATGAATGATAAGCAGTAGGCGGAAATCACTGCCATGCTTTTTGAGTACATTGATGTCTTCGCATGGTCTCCTGAAGATGTTTTAGGCGTTGACAGGGCTGTCTGCAAGCACTATCTAAACATATCTGAGACTGCCTCTCCTACAAAATAAAAGAAGAGGGTGATGGCAGGGGAGAGGCAGAACGCTATCAAAGAAGTAGTCAATAAACTACTTGGAGCAGGTTACATCAGGGAAGTTCAATACCCCCAATAGCTCACTAACATCGTGCGTAGACTTCCGCACATTAAATCAGGCCTGCCCCAAAGACACTTACCCTCTCCTATGTATCAATACAATGGTAGATCGTACCTTCGGATACAAGGTTATGAGTTTCCTGGATGCTTTCTCTGGGTACCATCAGATTCGGATGACCAGAGAAGATGAAGAAAGGACTGCCTTCATCACTGACTTTGGCACATACTACTACAATGTCATGCCCTTTGGTCTCAAGAATGCCGGCGCTACTTGCCGGCGCTACTTACCAGCGCATGATTGATGCCGTCTTCAAGGACTAAAAGGGGAGGAATCTTGAAGCTTATATCGTCGACATCCTAGTTAAAAGCAAAACCTTAGAGGGACACCTCGACGACCTCAGGGAGACACTTGACACCCTCCGAAGGTTTAACCTCAAACTTAATCCTTCCAAGTGCACCTTCGACGCGGCCTCAGGGAAGTTTTTGGGCTATCTAGTCTCAGCCAGAGGAATAGAGGCCAATCCAGATAAAATCTCGGCGATCCTGAGCATGCCCTCTCCTAAAATGGCAAAAGAGAATCAAAAACTGGTAGGACGGATCAACAGCCTGGGCAGATTCATCTCAAAAATTGGGGATCGATGTTCGCCATTCTTTTGATGCCTACGCAACAACAAGAAGGGTCAATGGACCAACGAATGCGAAGCCGCTTTCACAGAGCTGAAGAAGTATCTTACCTCGCCCCCGATATTAGTGGCACCAAAGGAAGGGGCGGTCCTGTCTTTATACTTGGGGGTGTCTGACACCGCAGTCTCAGCGGTACTCGTGGACGACGATAAGGGGGTACAACATCGAATCTTTTATATCAGCCACATATTCCTAGACAATGAAAGCCGATACCCCACGCTGGAAAAACTTGCTCTGGCTCTCCTGGTGACGGCCAGAAAACTAATTATAAGAAGTTAACTATTTAGCCTTTGTTATAAAAAAAAATTCAAATATTCATACAAACACAAATATTACATATTACACTAATTACTGAAATAAAAGTTAACTATTTTTTTTTTAATAATTATAAGAATGAAGAGGAATCCTTGAGGATAAGAATTTCAACAGATTCTATTTAAAAAAAAATACAAAATAAATATGTAAATTCCCCAACATTTCATGACCTGCATGAGTTAAACTCAGGTCCTAAACATATACATGACAGCCCTATATATATACAAAACAAAATATATATAAGAATAAATAACTCCAAAGTAACTACGGATAATATTAAGTCATAAAAATGATTCAAAAATGTCAACAAAATTAGCCACATTTTTACATTTAACCATCAGGGTATTGTTACCTCCGATACCGGTATCTCTTGAAATTGAAGTACACATGGAGAATACCTCGCTCGAATGTGCACTTGAAGCCCTTCTTATGAGAATATTCCCATTCCTTGTTCACTATGCGAAAGGCCTGTTTAGATAACACACGTGTCAGAGCCAATAACTTTCATCATTCAGAAAAATAAATATTAACTATTACTTAAAACTGTCAAAATGCTATTACGTTCCAACTTATCAAAGTTATCATCAAATATTTCCACAAATCAAAATAAATATAATGCTTTTGAATTATTTATTTTAAGGGAGAATAAACTTAAAGAGAGAGAGAGAGATCACAAAGTCCCGAGAGAGAGCAATCCTCAAGTGCTCAACAGATCAAAAGCTGGAAAGTAAGTGAGCACCTCAAGCTACAACATCTTGAGGGCATGAGAGTAGGCACCTGCTAGGAGAGGCCTTGAGAGCCTAGCACCCACTAATCGACTAAAGCTCGAGACCACATTAGGAAACAGCATCAGCGGTTGGGAATAAATCCTTAAAAAATCTCTATGGCAACCATCCTCTTAACATACCTAGGAAAATGCATAATGAGGGGGAAAAAAGGACTAAGTTATGCACTTCTCTACCCTCGGCCCCAAAATCTTTTTGATTTAACGAGCAAAGAAATAGACAGAAGGGTCATCCCCTATGAAAGGAAGGAGGAATATGTGGGAATTTGAAGATATAGAAATCATCCACATAATAGTCTCTGATAGATCAATTAACTTGAACGTAGGATTCAAGGCACAATAAAAAAGAGGGAGAGAGTGAGGTCAGGGAAGCTTAATCTAGGTAGTTTCAAAATTTTCGCTAAAAAAGGTAATGGAAAGACCACGACTATAGAGACAAACATTAATGAAACAAATAAAGAACATGGACCAACAGGAAATTGCCTACTAACCTTAGGGACTGCAAATGTAATTTACCTACCTTATAAGAAAATAACATGATGTATAATATTTGTTATTGTGCCAATACGTATGTAATTATCACTATATAGATATATATGCATAATAGAGGATCAAAAATATGGTAATGATTCACTCACAATGTCTTCGTATGGCGGTCCGGCGTGAAATCTGATAATGCATGTCTCGTTGCTGTTCCCATCCTTATCTATTGTGTACACAGGAGCTTTTGTTTTATCAACTAGATCAGGATAGAATATATTGAACTTGTAACCTTGCACAATCTTTGGTGGAGGGTTATCATGGTCATAATGCGTTTGGTTATATTTGTTCCATTCGTATCCTGTGTGAACCCTATTGAAATACTTGGGTTTTCTTGGTCTGTATTTGTCGTGCCACCAGTACACCTATAAGCAACCCAAGGAAATCAGTGACCAATGAAAATACAGTTAATGTAACGATGATTTCTTTTGAAAAAGGTCAATATCATCAAATTTTGCAACTGCCTATTATGTATGTAGTTTACGATAGTCATTTCATTTTAACATTATAAAAAAATAAAGTGATGTAGATATAAAAAGAGGTTGATATCAGCTATTTAGTGTTTACTTCATAATCCTAATAAGTGTTGTACTTCCAGTTTGAGCATAGAATTTTGAATGAACTCCAACAATTAAGTTTGACCAACCATTTTTTCTTCCCATTCATTTTACTGAAATTTAACTCTGGCTGAGGGGCATTTACAACTTTTTTTTTTATAATTTTAATCTCCCCATAATGGAAATCTCAGTCTCTCAAACATGATCATCTTTTCTTGTTTAGTTTTCGGAAATATTTATGTCAATGTACGACGGATAGTTCAAGTAGAGCGCAGAAGGCAAAAGCGAAGAAGTAGGGAGAAGAGGAAGATGGAGGGAAAGGAGAAAACTTTATCAAAATTCCCAAGTTCCTAAATATATAAGACACGAAAATTTATAAATCTTCTTTAAAGCCTCTTCCATTTGTAACACTCGAACTTCTTGCGTATAATTGACATCCTTTCATACTAAAGAGCACTTAGATCTCCATGATTCTCCAAAAATATTTTGATGACCTTTCCTTTTTTTTGATAACTTATTTTGATGTTCTTAATGAACTTGTCAAAATATATTCTCCATCTCTTCTAGATATCTTCATCTTTCATCAAAATTACTTAGATTTTCTTCATTAGAAAGCTTGTCAAACAGTATTCTCCATCTCTCCTAGCGATCTCCATCTTTCATCAAAATTACTTCGATGTTCCTCATTGATTTAAATCACGACCCTTCATCTCTTTTAATTGAACTGATCTATATATTTACTTTTTCTCATCTTTAGCCCTCAACTTCTTGTGTAGATCTTGAAAGCCTTCCCATCCTCCTTAGCTCTTTGATATTCTTGAGTGCCTCATTATTCTGACACTTGGTTAGACCTATAGTATTTCAACAAAAATAGAGAAAGCAACTTCTCAACCATAACCATAGCCAAGTTATTGCATTCAGGCACAAGCTATATTATCATCAAATTAGAAATTTAGAAAACTTAAGCACTTGGCAGGGACAAAAAATCCGGTTCCACATCTAAAAAGAAAAATAGGATAGCCAGGAGCAAAGAAAGTATGAAACAAAGAGAAGATATTGGTCTTCAGAATGAAAAGACACATCAAGCACGTAGAATCCACTTCTCATAATAGTGTGCCCATGGAACCAATTATTTTAGGTCCAATCAGCATTTGCTACAGTACAATTATTTCGGGGTTGTTATAAGAATGTAGAGTGTGGCAAATTAAGAGAGCATCTAATGGTTTTGTTTTCTAATCTTGAAAGTGTAAATGAGATCATTACCATGGAATTAACTTTATTTGATTTTTTTCTCTCTCTAATGTGAACCCACAAATATCTGAACCAAGGCTTTTAATGATTGTAGCTTGCTTTTATTGAAAAATTCCCTTAAATCTCTTCCTTTTTATTTTTGGTAGCATTATAAAGAAGGCCATGAGCTTGACTGACTATAAGGGTCGTAGATAGTAGTATTGACTCAACGTATTATCAGAAACCCAAAAGCATAAAAATATATGGAAAGTACAAAATTAAAAGACATGTATATACATATATATTTATATATATGACTCACCTGTGAATCTAGATTAATTTCAGCACCAGCACCAAAAACTGAATCACCTTCTTCCATTGCTCCCATAGCTTTAATTGCTTTAAGTTCAAAGTCATCGGGTGCTGGAGCCTTTGCTTGAATAGCTTCCTGAATCCTTCTCTGCTGCTCTGTCACAGCTTCACGTTTACGATCCTGCAAGGACATATCAGTCCATTTTGATATGCCGAAAGGACCATAAAGAAGCGATACATCATACATTTATGACATTCTTGGGCTGTTCCATGGGTATTGATGCCTTCATTTAATTTGTTTCGTTAATCAAAAAGGGGCCTACAAGATGCTTGTGACAAACAAATTGTGATGGTGAGACAACTAGAGGCACATATAGGGCAAACAGCTGTTGGTAGGGTTTAGAGTATCAGGTGACAGGTACAGGGTTATCATAAACAAATCAAGAAACTCAGTGCACTAGAACGAACATTTAAATAGTCACATAGTGAAAAATCAGAGAATGGGATATGTTAGTGGTATGCCTTTTACTGACTAGTGACTACGAGGAACATACTATTAAGATTTGCAACAAAAAACAAAAGCACAAATTTGAAGAAAGCATGCAACAACAAAGTTACCAAAATTGGCTTCTGAGGCAGAGGGTTATATAGAATTAGCATGGATAGGTTAAAAATGGATAGAACTGTGCACGACTACAAATCTATATATTACAGAGAAAGGTCAACAACAACATGCATGCCTATAATTCATATCAGGGTAGTGCAGACCAAAAAAAAGACCACGAATTAGCAGTACACTCCACCCAGGTTGTAACCTTATAAAGTATGAGGTGAAATGAAGTAGCCATGGCTACAGTAAGGTCGCTGGCTTTCAAGAATGCAAGAAGCTACCTAAGGCCTAGAGTTATGATGTATAAAGGAACAAGATCATTACCAGTTCAGCTTGATCCTCCTCTGGATCAATCGCCTCTTCATCTTCATCCCCATGCAATAGCACAGGAGAGAATGAACCTGCTTCTTCTTCTGGCACATTTGCTGCTTCATCTATTCCCATTTCAGTAGAATATTGCTGATGATCTACAGATGAAAACATATCAGTTGAAATGCTCCAAAAATATTGCAAATGATCTACAAATGAAAAATATTAGCTGAATTATAAAGAAAAATAAGTCGTACCCTCCACAGGATTTACATCATCTTCCTCACTTAGCTTTGCCACTTCATCGCCTTCACCGCCATTCTCAGATTCCACATGTTGCTCTAAATTCTGGAGATGCTTTCTCAAAAGGTTGGCATGAATTTCCTTCAAGCAAGCCTGCAGGCCATAGTTTTCCTTCTTCAGAATATCCACACTTACAGAGAAAACACACACATATTCATAGATATATACAAATATGTATACATGAGCACACCAGTCGGAATAGGCAGTATGTAAAATATAATTCAAAGAAGTAATCATATAAATTTCACTCCCAGTAGCAAACTATTTGTACCTGCAAGATAAAACTACTTTTAAAATAAAATGCTATGGAGAAAAAGAATTTAAGAGGAACTCAAAAGAATATAGACTCAACTTTGTAAGCTGAATGTGGTCAAACACCAAAGAAATTAAAAGGTAAACATGGTGAGAGTTCATTACTATAGTAGGAATATCTTAACCCAAAAACATCAGGTTAACATAGCATTCACTGATACACTAAAAAATTGGTAAAAAGGAAAACCAATTTTACGAGATCAATTTTGCTTAGTGCACGTAAATGCATTTTTTCATAGTAGTTTGAAGATCGTAACATATACCTTTGCTTTGAAGATATGAAGTCGCTTTAAAACAGCTTCCCAATATTCAACAACCTTGGCAGTACCTGAGCGCATTTGTGACTCTATGCTTTTTTGCATTTTTTCCAACTCTGCAAATGACTTTCCATCCAAAAGCCTCTTAACATCTATTTCAATACTTGAATGCAAACCCCTTTCTTCTGCAAGGATCTCAGCAGGTGGTTCCTCACCACGTACCCTAGCACGATCTAGAGCATCCTTTTTCCGAGCCTCAGCTAGCTCCCAGTTACAGACTAACATTAAAGCCTGTTCATGGTTGATTACTGTTAGACATACCAAAATTAAGCATGCATATTGATCCTCAAGAAAAAATAAAGCATTTCAAGAGTAATATAAAGATAACTACAAAAGTAATATAAAGAAAATTGAGTATTTCAAATTAATATAGTTTGTGTGATAATATTACAAATCAATCATATATGAGAGAATCACACAATGGCATGAATCTACTTCTCAGTTAATTAACAAGGTTTACTGCTGTTGCAGGCCTGGAAGATAAAACAACTATCATCATACATAGAGCTGGCATTGAGTTAATTTAAATCTAGTTGACCTCAACTCGAAGTTGATTAAACTTCATTCAATTTCAAGTTGATTTTTGAATTGATTGAACCTAATTATGTCATAATTTTAATTTAAATATGTATTAACATATAATATATATTAGAATATAATATAAAAAAATTATTTATATACATTTATAACTTAATCGTTTACATAAATCATCACAACTAAGTTTTTATGTGTTAAATATCGTAATTATACATTAAAAATCTTAATACATATGATTATATACATTTTGCGTCAAATACGAGCTGAGTCGATTTCATTTCGAACGAATTTATTTCAAGTCATATGAAAATAGAGTTGATTTTGAATTAAATAAAATTCAATCGATTTTCATTCAAGTTTTGAGTTTCAAATATAATTACTAGCCCTAATCATACAGTAATGAAGAAAATAATAATGGCAATAAATCTCATGATATTTAGCTTTTGTTAATTTGGTACCTATTTGAATATTTTCTTACTATACTCATCTCTTACAACTGACTCATAAAACCCACACTCAAGAAGTGAAGAAAAGAAATGCAAAGGCCCACAAAAGTAAAGATCTACAGGTATATCAATATTCAACCAATCCATGAACTCATAATCTTTACTCTTACTACTACGCCTTTGATCATATGAAGTATGATCAAACCAAAGCTTTAACATAGAAGAGAAATGCTAAACCTACTCTTGAGGCTTATTTGGAAATAAGACCAATTTGGTCTTATTTTAAAATTTATAATTTTGCCAAGATAAATGTATAATGGGAAATACATTAAGTCAATTATATTAAAATTATATAAGATGTGAAATAAAGTTGATTGATATATTGAAAATGATGTAGAATATGATTTTTTTTTATACTAAAAGTTGTGTATAATGTTATAAAAATTAATTTTATATTATTATTTTTGAATAAACCATTTTAGTCTTTGGCATCACCAAAATAGTATGAACACCAAATAAGCCTTTTACCTCATGGTATCAGAACTAACAATTTTAATCACAATGGTTATGATAAAAGATGCTTAATCTCAATGGATTTAAAGAAGTGTAACTTAAGTAGAGCCCCCGTAGTTTGATGAAACTAAAAAATTGATCTACATTTTAGAGTTCTTTCAATAAGGTCCCAATAGTTCATGAAATTACGATTAGGCACTTCAAGTTCGTTCACATTTCAATTGAGCTCATTTAACATTTTCTGACAAAAATTTTCTTTAAATCCATTAAAAATAACCAACACTTATGCCTAAAATGACTGTGCCCTTTTGTGTTATCCATAAACAACACTTAGTCAATTTTAAATAAAACATTCTCAAAAACAAAATATTAAAAAATTACTTAAGGAAATTTGGGAAAGCTCATGTGAATGTGTCTAGAAATATTAATAATTATAAAATGTTGAATTTCTTAAATTATTTATATTATACACTTCACATCAACTTTGCATACATCCTAAAGAAAGGATAAAGTAGTCATTTTGCTTCTAATCAACGGATAATATAATGGACAAATCTAACAGAAAGATTTTATGAAATATATGGACCTAATTTGAAATTAAAAATGGACAAATTTATTAGTAACCTAAAACTATAGGGACTTACAAGTAATTTACTAAATCGCATCTGATCATCCTACCATGACTTTAATTTCCCAATGTTTAGTAAACAGTCGCATCTAATGGTTAAAACTGCAAACTAGGAAAGCAAACAACTATTCAAATTCAAAATGCAGCAATTAGCAAGCTTTATAATTATTGTTTAACCAATGTTCCCTAAATGGTCTTGCAATTTTGTATTCTTACGCATGATTTATCTCATTAGTTTTTCTAAGTACCAAGTGGTCAGTCACAATCTTGTCTATACCACTTAGTTTCCCAACTACATGGCTTACGAATCAATCAGAGCATAATTGGTAGTTATGGTTGTCAAAGACTAAAGTTCAAACTAGGTACACAATCCTGTCTATACCACTTAATTTCCCAACTACATGACTGGCGAATCAATCAGAGCACAGTTGGTAGTTATGGTTGTCAAAGACCAAAGTTCAATCTAGGTGGAGATGGGATAGGCAAACCATTAAGTTGATTGGAAAAATGGTTAAGGAAGATTGCATTTAGACCAATGTTATGGCTGTCATTACCTTGATGGGATAGGAAAATGGTTAAAGAAGATCACATTCAGATCAAAGTTTATATAGAGGAAAATTTTCGTTTGCTCCCACTTCTGTTCATCTTTGCTTTGGCCGGCTTGAAGTACCGTCTGGATGACTCTTTGTACAATACCTTTTTGACAAGATATTTGGGCTAAAAAATCTTACTTTTGTTCAAGAAATTGATCAAAATGTTGAAAATATATGTGTATATATTTATACATATACATGTATATACAAGATAAATTTATTTTCCACAATCAGATTAACATAATAATTCAGCTTCAGAAGAAAAGACCATAAAAACGAAAAATAAGAACTTCGAAACTGTAAATATGACAAGGTTAACTGTTGGCGCATGACTTACCTCCCAAAACTTGACTCGAGTTTCGGTAGATCTATCCATATCTAGATACATTTTGATGTCATCACGAAGTTCTTCCATTTCCTTTACTGTCAACCCCTATATGCCATTTTCATTTTATAAAAATTAATCACATGACAAAATTTAAATAGAAAGTAATTTGATAAATAAGTTAGAAAGAGGAAGCACCATATGGAGTTCCAAAAAATAAATGTGTACGATCATGTAATTCAAAATATTTACAACTAAATAAGTAACCCTTGCATATCATTTTACAAACACTTGAAAGAGAACAAAGTATATGCAAAGTTTGTGAATTTTAACTAAAAAGTGTAGCTTTTCTTGGATGTATTACTAGTGGAGAACGAATTTCCATTGATCCACAAAAGTTAAAGGTAATTACTAATTGATCAAGACCAACTAATGTCATGAAAGTTCGAAGTTTTCTTGATCTTGCTAGGAATTACTGCAGATTTGTAGACAACTTTTTCCGCATTGCAATGCCTATTCATATTAACTCAAAATAATTAAATTTAAGTGGTTTCAAAAGCTTAAGTATTGCCTAATCTCAACACCTATTTATACAACTTCATCAGATAATGGTAACTTTCAAATTTTTAGTGATGCTTCATATCAAGATTTAGGATGTGCATTAATGCAACACCATAAAATTATACATTATGCGTGCTGATAAATTAAAGTTCATGAGAAATATTATCCAACACACAACCTAGAGCTTGCAACTATAATCTTTGCCTTTAAGACATGTATGCATTACTCATATAGACTTTGATGTGTTATAGGCCATAAGATCTTGTTTGGCGAGGTTGTTTTCAGGTTGTAGAGAAAATATGTATTGATATGTGTGTATGATGTGAAATAAAATTATTTTAATAATAAAACTTATATAAAATGTACAATAAAATTAATTTCTAAGTTTGGATCAGTAGGATGTGAAATAAAGTTGACTTAATATTAAACTTTAAGTTAGATGTGAAATAAACTTTTTATAAATTTGTTGGATTTTTTTAGGGATCTAACCAAGCAGAGAGTTTGAAATACATCTTTACTAAAAAACAAAAAATCAAACTTATAAGAAATGACTTGGCTCGAATTGATAAAAGACTACGACTTGGATATTTAGCAAATGTAGTAGTAGATGTTTCAAACCAAAAAATCCATCATTAATAATAATTTTACTTCTAAAAATGCTATTGCAACTTGGGTGATTACATGGCATCAGCATTTTGTTTGGTTGGAGGATAAATTTAGGTCAGGAAAGAGAAAATATTTTATTTATAGAGTTGATGGGAAAGAAATTTATTTTAATATTGGGAGTTGTGTAGGATGTGAAATAAAGTTGATTTTTAAGGTTAGAATTTGTGTTGGATGTGAAATAAAGTTGATTTTTAAGGTTAGAATTTGCGTTGGATGTGAAATAAAATTATTAAAATTTATAATAAATTTAAAATATTATTATTATATTTTTTTGCTCAAAAATAGGCAACTGCCAAACAAGGCCTTAGAAAAAGGAAAAGCTTCAACTTGAAGTAACATTGCCGATTGCAAATTCAATGTAAGCATAAATGAGCATTCAACCTTGTTTAGAAGATCAAATCAAGCTAGCTCAAGTTGTAGATCGGGAAATAAGAAAGATCATCCAACAAGTAAAATTGGGATTAAATGCAAATTTTGTTTCAGATTGCTTTAGCATTTTAAGGTTTAGGAATCAATTTTGTGAACCAAATTATGGTGGACTCAAGATATTGGACGACTCACATGACTAAATACGATTCATCCTATGAGTACTAAAATATAGCAAGATCTCAAAGAGCTATTTTATAGCTAAAAATTGAAAAAAGATACTGCAAATTTTATATAAAAATGCTTGAATTGTCAAATGATTAAGGTTAAACACCAAAGTTCATAAGATACTATTGCAACCCAAACCCTACATTAGAATGCAAATAGAAACACATTGCGAACCATTTTGTAGGTCTACTTAGCTCTAAAACAATCCATGATGCTATATATGCTATAGTCAATAGACTTAGGAAGTCAATTCACCATTTGCTAATCTATGAAGCACAGACATGACACTGGACCACGGGACACGACACGACACGCCAAATACAATAATAAAATTAACGATTCATACTTAAAAAAATATATATAACATAATACAAACTTAAATTTTTAAGTATAAACAACTTGTAAGTGGCACTGAAGTCTCATAAAGTCAAGATGAGAACTTGAGAACAAACGCCGCCGGCATTAAAAAGATTTAAGATATAAATTTAGAGTTTACGTTGAATAAGAGAAAATACAATTTTACTTATTAGGACAATCACAGTGAGCACGATAATAAGAGAAAGTAAAAGCTCTCGGTGTTGAAGGTGAAAAAAGGATAAAGGTGAAGCTAGAGTTCTAAACATTTTGCGATTAGTTCATTTTCGTAAGGCTTAAGGACAACAAAAGAGGAAGAATTTTGATTTAACTTGGTAAACTTAGAATTTTGACTTATATTAAGTAAAATTTTAACAATAATAAGAGATAGATTTTTAGTTTTATTAAATAAAATTTTAACGACAATAAAAAAATGATAGATATATCCATAAATTTTATTAAAAATATATAATATTAATAAATAAATTTAACAATAATATTAATATATCCAATTCTATCTTATATATCATACAAGTGTCCTAGAAGTGTTTCAAAAGTGTCCAAAGTGTCCTTACGTATCCAAGAAGTGTTCTTGAATTATAATACGCACGCCCTAATAGAAGTAGGCAAATTCTTATTTACTACGATCACATTTTCAATGATACTTTAAATAATCTATGTGCAGGATTAGAATTTCTTGATTAGTACACTTATATTCAAAGAATTAGCTTGCAAAAATTTCAAGATTAGTTGGCCATCATATCTAACAATATCTAAACTAAGGATGAGTTCATATTATTTTAGATAGCAATGATGCACTGAGAGAGAAGGGAGACAAATGAAAGGTATGGGCTGGAAGACAAGATGACATTAGATTGAGGGTGGTTGCCTACGAAGGCAAGGCATGTAGACTGCAGAGAAGGCCAAGTTCCATTTCTCATGAATGAACAAAATTTGAAGGATAACAGCCTTGATGTTCAGAGAAATAGAAATAGTATGAAATAACAGATAATCACCCCTCTCCATCAAACATGACACTTGCAACTAGTTATCATACTAAATCTGCCCTCTCCATCAAACACGACACTTGCAACTAGTTATCATACTAAATCTGCCCTATATACATACATGTTCTTTGCTACAGACTGGAAAGTTCTACAAAAGCCAATAGTAATGCAGTTTCTCATATCAAATATGCTTATAATAAGCATCATAAGCTGTAGAGGGGAGAGGGAGAGAGAGAGAGAGAGAGAGGAGGGGTGGAGAAGTAAGCATGCAGTTTACCTTGAATACCATGTAAGGCTCATTTATTTCAATGTCAAAATCATCTGAGCAATTAAGATTCTTGGCAAGCACATCAATGGGTTTCACTCGTCCCTCACGCAATCTTATTTGTGATCTTACTTTGCTTTGATCAAAATGGAACTGTCAAAAAAATTTAACAGGACACTAACAATTAATACAAAGAGAAATTCAGGTTTACAGGTATACTTGCATGCAAGAAAATGAAAAGCGTGAAAATGAGGGCCAATGTAAGTTGAAAACAAGAACAGAATGTAAAGAAAAAGTTTTTATACCTCCTCTTCTTTCTTTTCCCAATCCTGGAACTCGGCTCTAGCACGTTCCCTTGCCAGCATTGCCTGAAAAGGACCCAAAAATATAGAGTTAAGACCAGGCAACCATACCAACATGTAGTGATTACTAGGACAAGAAAAGAAAGGAGGACACGTCCAAACATCCAAACTAACCATTTCCTCCTCATGTTGGGCTTTCTCAATTGCTCGCTCCTCTCTCCTTTTCTTGACTTTCTCAATCTCAGCCTAGATTGGGGATAGAAATATTACACCATAAATACAATCAGAGAGCTGATCAAAGGATTTAAAACAAAACAAATTCAAAGGATATTTCCCAGCCAACGTTACTAGTAAGAGCATTATAGCAGTAATAGTTGTAATAAAAGTACTAGATAAAAGCACCAATAACCATTGAAATAACAAACAATCAAATTACAGAGAATCATTGAGTGGCAGAATCTATATTAAGAGCTTGAATGTATGCCATCACTGCAATGAGGCTATACAGAAGAAACTTATTATACAAGAATCAATTCTTGAAACAGCAATAAGACACTGAGTTACTTACTATAATCAACATACTGCCAATTGTTTAAAATTCCATGTAAACCATATTGCTATAGCTATGCTGCGGTCAATGTTTGCTAAAAAGTTCAGGAAAACACAGCTAAAATTTTAAATTAGAACACCAAAAAGTTTTTTCTTTAGCAATCACAATATATACCCATATCATTCTGTACAAACCAGGTAAACATAGCCTTTGTAAATGGAGTTATGCAAAAAATTGTATGCCATCATTTCAATGAGGCTACACAGAAGAAACTTATTATACAAGAATTAAAGCTTGAACAAAAAATAAGACACACTACCTTACAATAATCAAAATACTGCCAGTTTAGATTGCCGTTGTATGCCCTGTTGCTATGGCCGTACAGCAGTCAATGGTTGCTAAAAGGTTCAGGGAAGAGCAAAGCTGAAATTAAATTTTTTTTTTTTTTAGAAACCTTGAAATTTAAGGTTATTGAATAAGGCAGCTTCCACCAGAAGTTCGTTATTTAGCATATTATCCCCAGAACGTCCATGTATAAGCAGCCACAATAAATCAAACCCTGATGCTAGCAAGTTTAATGCTAAGAAGTCCAATAGTTAAAAAAGCTTCTCACTATCTCACTAAAACATAGAAAATGGCCAGTTCAAAATCAAAAGTGTAAGGAATAGCAAAGAAAAATCTAAAGCAAAGCCCAACAAGATCATGACAGCATAGGGTCATGATGATGTTATCAAATTCAAAGAAATAACTTTCCAAGGTGGATCATGTGCTGCTATAAACCACAACCTTCCAAGGTTAACAGAATTTTATTCCCTCTGATTTAAAAATGGCACAAGTATTTCCACATACTAAAACAAATGCCAAAATCTCGATGTGCCATGCTACATAACAAGACCACTTAATTTGCTGTACTGCAGTCTGCAGCTAACAAAACTTGCCAAAAATTACTTGAAGGGATCAAAGGATGACATAAATATTATTTATCAGTTTTTTAAATAATTCTAAAATTACATGATAATTTAGAAGTCCTTTCATCTTAATATCAAAGTTTATAAGTACTGCATTACCATGCTAGAACGTAAAATTTATCACATGGCATATACAGCAAAACTGCCTTTGTTAGCTAACAGATCGAATTAACAAATTGATTTCTCTATAAGGTTTTTACTTTTATGCGTATGCTACAAAACACACTGACGATGGTAGGTAGAAGTATCAAGATTTCTAAGTGATCAAAGTCATTTTTTGGAGCATATACCCTTGTATATTTGTCTCATGTTTGCTGCCACCTCCTATTCTTTGCAAAGGTGACTCTTACAACGTTAGATAGTGTGATGAGGGTACTTCTATTTTTCAGTTTTAAGGCAGAGGGTGAAATTTGAGTAATCCTCTATCATCTTCAATTGTACTACCACCAGAGATGGGAACACTGTTTCCCTAAGAAGGCTCATGATGCAAAAGGGAAAGCAATGGCGCAGCTTCGATACCAAGTGTAAACTGAAGAAGCAAGATTTCTCAGCCATCATAAAAGCATTTAGGGAGATCAATGCATGGAGTTTGAGGAGCTTGTGTCTAGAAGGGTAAATACGCTCATTAATGTCACAGAGTAAGGTAGGCCTCAGTATACATAACTTCAGCCTGTGGAAGCAATTCTTTACTGCTAATAAAATGACAAGAGTTATGGATAACTCAAAATGCATTTGGAAGAAGAGCGTGAAGACGGAGTATGTATAGCGCAATCAAACCTTTTAACGAGACGAAAGGGGAATTCTGAGCCTGGAAGCTCATGTGTATGGAGGTGAACTAACTGATGGCCATATGATCTGGCTAGTTGAGGATGGATCAACAGTCTCTTTTTTGGATGGGACTCGATAGTCTCCTACACCACTAAGTAGATGACCAACATATGTGAATGTCTAGGCAATTGCTTTTCCAATCACTATGGCAGATATTTCTACAAGGCTTGCATGAGACAATGGCAGACTGCAGCAACTTTTAGAATTAAATTCTAAGAGAGGGATAGGGCTATTCAAAGGACCTACAATACTGGAGGTCATAGGCTTGTTTGGGCTGCTAAAGAGTCAATGAAAATCCCTACCGCAAAGCAATACTTCAGTCATTTTGTTGTGAATAGTAGGCCATTTTTGGGAGCGTGATGATGAAGAGTTCCTTCACAATCTAGAATTTAGGCTTTCTTATAGCAGTTGTGTAAGAATGCTATACCCACTATGGTTTGGCTGTATTGAAGAAGTTTAATGGAGTCAAACATGTGTCTGTAACATTGTGAAGTTCAAGAAAATACCTACCACTTGAGGAGTGATGCCAAGTTATTATATGAAGTGAAAGGCCTTCATTAGCAAAGTGGTGTTTATTTCCACTAGCTGTTTACTTGCACACAAAATTGAACATGATGGCAAAGATGACTAGCTGTAATAGAAGGGATGAATAGCTTCAATTCAAACCTATCACCCTTTACTGCCAGCAAACTCGAAACACCAAGGTGCAAGGGTTGCCGATCCCCATACCTTAGGCCATTGCTTCTACAACCTTGAGCATTACGATGAACATCTTGAGCCACCCTAGTATCTACTAGAACCCAAACGCCCCTTTGGGGACATATACCCCTTCTGAAGACACATAGGTTCTCCTACCTCCCAAGTGGCTGATTTTGGCTCAGTACAAGGCAATGACGTTGCTAGAGCAAGCTTCATCATTTGAGACCAAGTTGCAAGGTTTTTCAAAGGAAATGGGAGATGACTTCTCACCATTGTAATACTCACTATTAAAAAGTGGGCTGCACTACAAGGAATCAAGACCTTGGCGATGATAACAACAACGCCTTAGGCATTTAGCTAGACAGCGATCAAACGGATGTTCTTTAACTCATTCAGCAAGGGATGCAACAATACTATAATAGCAAGAGATTTGAAGAATTGAGAGCAACATTGGAGCAAGTCAGACAATGAATATAATCAAATGTTCTGGTTTGACTCAATTGTCAATTCGACCTCACATTCAGAGAAATTCACACAGAATACTGGATCGTTTGATTACCACAAAATAGACGTCAGACAACATGGATGATTTATTCCATTACTATGGAAAATCTGATACACATAGAGCATCTGTACACATTTGCACTTTAAATCGGCTAAAGCACTTCTAGGAATCTGATGTTGGAACACGTAATTGAGATTCATGTTTTGATAAGTTCACTCATATATTCATATACATTTATATACAGATGTATACATGTAAACAATTCGACAGATCATTTTGTGCACATTGTTAGGTGATTTTTATTGGGAAAGACGTATGCACCTTCCCATAGATTTGTACAACATATTTAAGAGGGGAGTGACTTGATGCATGATATCTACTTTTTTTAGTTTTAATCTAATGGCTTAGGCCAAATTTAAAAAAAAAAAAGAGTTAATTTTTGTTTACTCAAAAATATTATTTAAAAATAAATCAAAAGGCTCATCATTTACACAATCCACATGTTATATTACTTCTTAGCTCCTAGTAATACATACTCTGCCCCCAAATGAGCAATATTATCCAATGCATAAAATAAACTATGACTTAATTGTCTAATATGACACCTAAAATATAAAAAAGAAATATGTTTATCCAAAAATTATGATCAGCTTCTCAGCAATAGCATACCATTCTTTCTCTCTGTCTCTTCTTCTCAGAACTGACAGATATGTCTACTGGTACACCTTGGGAAACATCACGTTCTATCTTCTTGCGCCACACAAACCTGCTTATAGGTATAAATAAGAGCAATATTAAGTAAAACAAAACAAAAAAGTTAAGCTTTTTAGGATTTGTTTTTGATACATAAGCCTTTTAGGATTTGCAAACATTGATATGTAGTACAATTTGTTTAAGATAGGTAACTGGACTCTCACCCAAAATCACATTCTTCATACACATTTGTTCATTACTTCATTACAATATACATATTTATGGATGACAACGTGCTGGTTATGCGGAGGATGAACCAAAATCCTAATCCTCCTCACAAGACTATTAGGTTTTGAATTGCAAGCCATACCCACAAACATTTTAGAGTAAATGATAACCATCTTGCTTTAGAAAATGGAAAGGGTTTATGTCTGGTTTTCACTAGCACATTGTTCAAAAGCTCTTAATTGTCTAAACCAACCTTGAAATTTATTGATGCCAGACGTAATGATTCTATATGATCAATGGGCTTGTTTGATTAGGTGTTAAATTTAGATAAGAAAAAAGAAAATATTTTATTTTATAGAATTGATGGAAAAAAATTTTATTTTAATATTGGGAGGTGTGTAGGATGTAAAATAAAGTTGATTTTAAGGTTGAAATTTGTGTTGGATGTGAAATAAAGTTATTTTTAAGGTTAAAATTTGTGTTGAATGTGAAATAAAGTTGATTTTAAAAGTTAGAATTTGTGTTGGATGTGAAATAAAGTTCTTTAAATTTATAATAAAGTTAAAATATTATTAAAATATAATTTTGCCCATTTTTAGGCTTTAGCCAAACAAGCCAAATAAGGTGATTTTTATTAAAAAAACTAAAAGATAAACTGAATAAACCAAATACTAATTATATTAGGACGAAATTTTAACAAACTATTTTCTTTTCTTGTGAAACTTACAATGAGAACTTCTGGATGAACACTTATTCTGATAGTAACTTTACTCAAAAAAAAGAGCAAGTTGTGAAAAAAAAGTCCTGCTCTTTTTCCTAAGTAGGTTAATTAATTTATGTTGTTGTTTTCCCTAAGTTGGATCTTGATTCAACCAAGTGCACGAAACTTGTACCATACACCTTGTAATAGAATCAGAAAACAAGACTGTTAAAGCATTGGCAAAAATTTATTCTCGAGTGCAATCTAAGATATTAAATGTCAAACATGGTTTTAGGTTCTATTTGACAAATGGAGAAAACCCATAGAATTTTTTTCCATGGAATAAAATTTTTATCAATTAGAAAATATAAGAAATTATTTTATATTTCATCCCACACAAACTACAACATTAAACAATTTTATATCACATCCTACACAATACTCTATATATTAATCAACTTTATTTCATATTCTACACAATTTTTTACATAACCAATTTACTTTATTTCCATCATACATGTTTTTCAAAATTAGTCACAATTTTTTTTTCTGCCATTATTCGTTTTGCATCAACTACTTAATAAGCTGTGAACTCCTTGTTAAAAGGAATAAGATTAAGTAAGAAATAAATACTTTAATATCATGAAATTTTCAGCCGAAAGAGGAAAAAAATTTATTACAATCAGAACAAAAGAGTTTATACAACAAAAGCAAAATGAATATGGGTAGTCCTTAAAAGGTAATTTATATCAAACTATAAAACAAGTAAATTATCTTAAACCAAAGAAGCCATGAATAAAGCAACAATGATGATATCACTAGTGAGATCCGTGACAATGATTTGTTCATACTTGCTTTAAGTTGATCATAATATTAACATAATCATGGTAATCTTATAACATATTCCATTTATAGGATCTAAGTATGGGTCCAGAGAGGAGGTGAATAGACCCTACTAAAATTTAATTTACTTTAATATATAAATTAAATTTACTATAACTATAACACAATTAACTCAAAAACAAATTAACAATAGATAAATAAAATAAGTGTCATGTATAAGAATGTAAATAAAATCACATATACTAAGAACACAAAAATTTAATGAGATTCGATATCTTATATTATCTACATCCTCGACTAAAAGTAAACCAACTAAAAACACTTCTTAACGAGAATATAGAGCAAACACAATATAAACATCCTTTACATTAAAGGCTCTCCTCTTCACCAAAGGGAACAACTAAATGCCTTTCATTTTCACTCAAGAAGCCCTCTTCACATCTAGTGTAAAGAATTCACTAAAGACTCACTCTAACCAGCCAATTAGAGACTCTTCAACTAATTAAGTGAGGAAAATAATAAAATTCATAATGACACAAGAATATGCAATAAATATAAGTTATCTAGCCTCTTTCCTTCATAGAATTGCGCCTTAAAAAGTTTGAAGAGAGAGGATCACCAAATGAGCATCTTGATCACTTGATCTTCACTAATCGTCTTCTAATCTACACTTAATTAATTTTTAATCACTCACTTACAAGCGAATTAATTTTCAGCAAGACGAGTTCAAATAATAGCTTAAAAGATTATCAACATACCCCAAAACCCCTCAATCATTTATATACAAAAAGCCTCCAATGTTTAGTAAAAACTTTTCCAAAATTATTTTTGATCGATCAATTAATCGATCAAATAAATAGTCATTGGATATTCGACGATCACGTTTTAGACTGAATTAGTCGATCAAAGATCTTTGATCGATCAAGCACATAACTTGATCTATCGACCAATCTATAGAAAAACTTGGTCTATTGATCAATCTATCAAAGACAGTAACCTGCAAACTCCTGTATTCATTGATTCACTCAATTTAAATATGTTCCAACCAAATTATAATAATATCATAAGTGCTTAAATCATGATTCCAACCATCTCCTAACACTCTAAGAATAATCTTATAATAATTTCACTAAGATGAAAATAATTATCAATAAACTTAATCTTCAATTGAGCACTTCTTAATCTTCAAGGCTTATTTATCAATTTTGATCACTTCAACATTTCACATATAAGCATGGTTTCACTCGTAGGCTTCTTTACTTCAATCATAGTGTGGAGCATCAAATTAATAATAAAATTTTAAGTCAAACTCAATAGATCATTAGTCAACTAATTTAAATATAGTGAAAAACATCAAAACACATGATTATATTATAATCACTATAGAAAAACCAATACGAGTCAACTTGGTAAGTATGTTTCTATCACATAGAACTTCTACCACATTCTTCTATAATCATTACATCTTGGCATTTTGATTAATAGCATCCTTTATTATCACGTTTCGACTCACTAATAAAAAAATCATGCAGTGGGTCAATAACCAAGTTGGGTGCGACTCAGTAATTTAGGAAAATTACTTCTATCACTATAAAATATTATGTCTAAATTAAATCAAACTAAATAGCACGTCTAACTGCATCAGAGGAATAACAAAAGCGCAATCTAAAGTATAGAAATACTATTTAAAACATCAAATACAATACTGTCAAAGTATTTCCCAAATTAATTATTGTCCCAAAACATTCAAAACTATTATTAATTAGGTGATCTCTCTCACACACCTCCCTGTGGTGTCTATGATGTCCTTGTAAAAATAATGAGTGCGCTCTCTCGAACTCAATATTTTACCAACACGATACAAAAACAATTAGTATTATAATATGCAAGTAAACAAAATATTTTCATGTACATATCAAATCTCATCTCTTTTATTTTGTTAATTAGATTCTCAATTTACTTAAGGGCCCTAGAGCTACTTTATAGACTATTGTCATACCCTCCAATAACAACAATGATTGTGAACTTATTCCCACTTAATAGATGCAATGGGAAGGCCTCAGATCGCTAAAACAATAATACTGTGGCTACATGAGAATTTACTCTTACTTAATTGATACAATGAAAAGGCCTCAATACAGTAACAATAACAGTATCAATAAACTTAAGCTAGGATAGACAATATAAAATACTCTACAGTTATATCTTTCTTTTTCATTCAATATTTCAGTACAACAACATGAATTATATTAATCACAATACTAGTATTGATTGTGTGTCGATGCAATATCGCCCAGTCATAGCAAATATACACATCACATGTGTAGTGTAACAAGCATCTAGCAGTACATAAATTACATAGCATAATAACAACATGATAATATGTTAACAGTATAATAACAACAAATCAAATAATAAGATAACAGTAAAATAATAAATCATTAGCAAACAACAAACATATCATAACGAGTTAGCACTCCCTACTTCGCGTTTGGGTCGAATCAGTGGATTCTAAGATTTTCACCAAATTTCTTTTTAGTTTTCTACATATAATAATCATATTCTTATAAACAAAATATAATGATCAAATTAGTGTTATTTTTATGTACACACATGCATACATATATATATATATATATATATATATATATTTCAACTTCACATTCTCCCAGAGTGTATAGGTAAATTCAATATATAAATCTCTTTATATATCTTATATGTACATATATGTCAATTATAAATAAATATAATTCATATATTATTTCCCTCACCTCCTTGTGCTGCACAGGCAGCACTCCACTTGCTACGACAACTTAGTCGCTTCAGTCTTGCCTCTGGCTTCCAAGCACACAACGCCACCGGTCAAACCTCCACCACGTTGCTTTGAAGCCGACTCCACTCTTCTTTCCCCCTTTGTCACTATTTGTGGTTTGCTGTAGTTAGTAGCAAGAAAAATAGGAAGGAAGCTCTTTGTTCCTCCCTTTCTCTCAATTGCCTTGGGGATGAACGAAGGAGAAGAGAATGAAAAGCTGTGTAGAGGATGAAGAAGGTAGTAGGGACAAGCTCTCTCTCTCCCCCTCATGTCCAAGGCTGCTGGTAGAAGGTTGCTTATGGTTTAGTGATCACCCAGCGCATATCTAAAAATCTGAAAATTTAAATGGTAAAATTATATTTTACACCATCCATTTTATATGCTCTTGAAGTTAGGTCCATTTAACTTATTTTTAACAACACATAGTTAACTTAATATTCATATAATTTATATAATTATGGATTACACTCACTATGTCAAACTTCAAAATCATTAAATCTTTGATAACCAACTAATCTAGAATCTTTAGTCATTAGATTACGATATATTAATATAGTGTGAACACCTATGAAGCCTGTTATGATGGATTTATCAAAGATGCACCAAAGCAGATCCTACACTCGTGATTTGGTTGGGTTGAGACTTATTAGTTTTGATTTATTTAGTTGAGTTGATTATTAGATTGGTTGAATCATATAACTATGAGTAGTTGAGCATATTTGATTAAGTCAATTAATTTAAATTTAGGAGCTTTTATCTATTAATTAAATTAAATCAATTTATTGAATTTAGGGATTTTATTTTATTTTAAAATTTATTTTTGTTTAGTCCTATCACACCAAATTAGGTTGTCAAAAGTCATACACTTCTACCTGCTCTGAGAATATGAATCGCATCTCTAACAGGGCACAGCGGAATAACTTCCTGGCTTATTTTAAAGATATCTTCGATTGTGTCTTGGATTCCTATATCTTCGAGGCATTGGGAATTTTCTTATTTCTAGGACTGGATTCTATACATATTTTCTTATCGAATGAAAATAAAATTTCCCCATTTAGTTTATGAAATTGAATTGATTTCAAATTATGAAAGAAAAGAGCTAAAGCCTAAAATGAAAATCCCAAAATCCCTAACTTTACTCAAATTTCATGTTCTTTCTTCTTTCTTCCAAACCTTAATCATCGTTGATGTTCCACATCAAATTTGGTTACAGAGCTTGATTTTGCCTCTGCTTCTGAGCTGTTGCGCTTCTCTTGCTATTGTTGTTGCGATCATTACCACTATTACGCATGTCTCCGCTCACACCCTAGTATTTTGCAATCCTAAGTGGTTGAATGAACCATAACATGCCTCCACACGTCCTAATAGACCCAACTGAAATCCCATGCGACCCCTGTATAGCGCAGCCCTCTGTGTGAGAAGCCTTGCATGTGAACCCTTGGTTGTGTAGCCCCTTCTTCCCACGCGAACCAACACCTCGTGCTCCTCTATAAACTCTTTTCCCATGCCTGATTGTCCTAGGCAAGACATTAGTATTGATTTCATTCTTGGGTACTGTAATAATCCAAATTTAAAAGAACATTAGTAGACCCCACAACCACTATTACCCACCACTTAACGAGTAGCGAGCTAAGATTTAATATGAATGTATATGAAAGTATATAATCTATATATTAATATTAATTTATTTAGTTCTCTCTTTCCCTTATTTCAAGCTAACTCGTGACCTCCTCTCTCGCCCTTTGCCTTTTCTGTTGCCTCTCCATTTTTCTCTGTCACGCTCATGCGAAAGCCAAAATTGAGCCGTCGAAACTTAAATCTTGTGGTAGAAATTATGGAGCGAAGGAATATTTGAGATTAAATTATCAATTACAGAAAGTTTTAGTGTTTTCACAATGTTTTGAAATGTTTTTGATGAATCTTAACTTAAATTAATATTTTTCTAATTCTTATCCAAAAGATTATGATTTTACTCAAATTTAGTTTGTATATATATGTATATATATAGTTTTGTGTACATCGTATAGATTGGTTGAAAATATTTAAAGAGCATATTATATTGAATTTATTATGCATTATTTGGGGTCGTTTAAATAATCCATTTGAATGATTTTAGGTTTAACTGACACCAAAGAGACAAAGGATTTGAGGTGAGCCTCGGATCATTTTTGAGTCATTTTCACGTGGGTAGTTCCTAATTAAGTAACATTCTTATATATATGCCCTCTTGGTATATATATTTTGTATAGTATTTGTATGACAACTCGAAAGCAATGACCACAGAAATATAATTAATTCAAATTCTTTTTGATATCATATCATTTGATTGATTTGTCACTATTGTAAATTTACAGTTCATTTGCACTTTCATGTGCTTGTTTGTTATCTTCGTATGCGTATATATGATTTATAATATTCTGAGTAGATGTATTATGTATGCTTAAAAAATGATAGATTAACATACGTAATTAGGTACTTTTATATGATATAGCTCACATATGAGACTGACATGTTGCCATAGTTTGGGATTAACGAGTCCCCATAGGAACTGACAGGTTCAATTTGTTTGGCTTCAACCTCATACCTTAATGGATTATTGTAATATCAATCACTATAGATATGACTATATGTGAATAAAATTATGTAATTATTAGCTATCCATTGATATGCCCTCTATGTTTATCAGCTTTTCATTCAATTCCTTTAATGCAATAGTATTATAATTGCTTAATACCTTCTATTTGTGATCTATTCCAGACTTTTTATTGTTATAAATTTAAAATATTATTCTTGCCTCTCATATTAGCATAAACTGCAACAACTCTATATATCACCTTTTTCTAACTATTTTCTTTACTATCATACACTAGTTATTTAAGATCTTATCATCTAGTGCATGTTTGATTAGTCTTAGAGTTTACTTATTTAAGTTTAGACTATCCACTGAGTAGTTTATACTTAATTATTTCTTTTTTTACAGATTAACGTTTCGACAAAAAGATATAACTTAAGAAAACTTTTTTTATATTTTGTTACATATTTTGAACTTGTACTTTTGTGAACAACTAAACTTTATAACTATATTTGATATTTAAAGTGAGTCTGTGGAATTGGTATGTATATATTTTTTTATAACGGGTTATATAATTGTTGAAATTTTATATTTTTACTACATGTTCCTGTCATTTCTGTTCGGTTGAGATGCTGCCGAAATATTTTATAAATTTCATATGTCAGAACGGGGTGTGATAAGTACCTCATACTATCATTAAACATGATTCCATATGTGTTATAGTAAAGCAATTTTTTTGAGATACATTTTCTACCTTGTTTGAAAACTTTAGACCTGTCTAGTATAGCAAGTCATTTCCTTAGGCCTTATTCGGTTCAGACTTTTTTTTAGACAAAAGGAGAAAAAATATTTTATTTTTTAAGTTTAAAAGAAAAAAAATTTATTTTAATATTAAAAAGTATGTAAGATGTAAAATAAAATTAATTCTAATATTCGTATTTGTGTTGGATATGAAATAAAATTGATTTTTATAGTTGAAATTTATATTGGGTAAAAAAAATCCTTAAACCAAACGAGGCCTTAGAGTTGTGAAAAGCTTCACATATTTCACCCAAGTTCTTTGTCTCTCTCACAAGGATGTAAGGTTCAAAAATTATTTTTGGAAAAGCTATGCATATGTGCACTAAGGCTCTGTTTGGCACGAGGACCAAAATGGTACTAATTTAAAAAATAATAATAATAATAAATAAATTTTTTAAATCATTCTACACAAATTCAAATATAAAAATTATTATTTTACTTTACATACTCAACAATTTAAAATAAAAATATCAATTTTATTTCACATTCTAGACCAAAATATTCAAATCGAGTATTTTGATCTAAGATGTGAAATAAAATTTATATTTTTATTAAAAATTATTGAGTATGTGAAATAAAATATTATTTTTTATATTAAAATTTGTGTAGAATAATTAAAATAATTTATTTATTATTATTATTGTTATTTTTTAAACTAGTACTATTTTGGTCATGTTTTGGTCATCGCGCCAAACAGGGCCTAAGTTTATATTCTGCAGTACTTTTCACCCATAAACTAAAAAATGAGTTGCAGCAGATTGATACAAACATACTAAGAGATACCATAGTGGAGTTAATTCTTATTTGGCATGGTCATGTTCTTTCCACCCTAAAAGGATTGGTGGGAACACTTATAGAGCTCGTTACAATTGAATTTAATAAAGATGTGCTAGAATCAATTCTACATTCCCTATTTGGTTGGATTAAGATATATTAGTCTTAATTTAGTTAGCTGAATTCAGTTATTAAATCAATTTGAATTTAGTTGGTTAGAGTAATTGATCCTGTTTGACTAAATTAGTTAATTTAAATTTAAGAGTTCTTATGTATTAATTAAACAAAATCAATTTGTTTAAATTTAAAGATTTTATTTATTTTAAAATTATTTTTGTTTAGTCTAGCATTGCCAAATTAGAGTAACACCATTGAAGATTTTTCTATTTCTAGGAATAGAGTTTGTACATTTTTTCTTGCCTTATGACTATAATCAAACTTGCCCTTTTGGTTAATAGAATTGAGGACTGATTCATGAAATTAGAATCATTTAAATTATAATAGCAAAGGGCTAGACCCTAGGTGAAAATCTATGAATTTCTAATTTTACAAGCATTTCCTCTTCTTCATTCTTCCTTCATCCAAATCATAGCTGTCGATGATGACGATGTTCCGCATCAAATAACTTTATAATCTTACATGCACTCACATATGCAAGCTCATGTAGCTTTGTTGCATGGACTCTATGCACCAAATTATTTTGTTAACCCGGTGCCACAAATGAATTTGGAACACCAATGGTTGAAGTTTTTTTTTTTTAAATTTCTAATAACCAACTAATCTAAACACTTTAAATTATTTGATTATGGTCCAGCTCTAACATTATGTTCCAGCTCTAACATTATGTTCTTACATACTCCCACATATGTAGTTCATGTAGAGCATGCATTATATGCAACATATTTTGTTTTCTCTAATGCTAAAAATTAACCAGGAGCCCAATGCTCTAATCTACAGTTTTATTCTAATGCTATAAATAAATTAGAAACACCAATGCTTGAACTCAGAAATTTGGCTTTGATACCAAGTTAGCAATCAAGAAACCTGAAAGCTTAAAAAATATCAGGCAACCAACTTTACACAAGTATAAAAGAAAGAATACTATGACTAAAAATGATAAATTTTGGGAGAATAATATGAACCAAATACCATAAATACGCACTTAAAATGATCAGTACAAAACATGATAATCATGAAATAAATATAGACATGAATACATCACAGTGATATAACAAAGAGGTGCAACAAAATAGCTTTTTCTATACTTCAGATCCAAGTAACAGAAGTAGAAAATGAATAATTTACCATATCATACCGTCAGTATAAGCATTTTCATTTTGTTGAAAGGCTAGATTGTACCATAAAATAGCCCAAAGATTTTTTATTTAACCAGGATTTAAGACAATCGTGACACATAACTCCAAAAATCATGAATCAGTAACAGCACCATCACAACATCACATGCAGGAAAATGTTTTTTTTTTATTGTTGATGTAGGAAAAAGTTCAAACCAACAAATATGAGGCAGCAGCCCCAAAAACTGTGTTATTGTTTAACTCAAAAGACTATATGGTAGAAATCTTAGTAAAAGTATTTTTATAAGAGCTCCAAGCAGAAACAAATTATAAAATGAAAAAGAATTCTAAAACAAAAGAATAAAGTAGAATACAACAGGTAACAGTAATTTACACAGTAGAATAGAAAATAAAATTGCACTTACTTCTCAGTAAGATTTGAATCCCCAAAAGGGTTTGAATCATTAGAATAACCTGACACCGCCTGTGACTTCAGTTTTTTAGCTACCTTCAAAGCCTAATAAACAAAAAAGGAACTGAGCCTTAAACAGAACAGAGGCAAAAAATGAAAAAAAATCTAATCAAAGGATAAGGGTACCTTCTTCTGCGCTTTTTTGGCCATATATTCCAATATCTCTTCTTCTGTGATTTCTCTGGGCTTACTTCTGCGCTTGCTGCGGCGACCATCGGTCTCAGAGTCCGAAGGAGCAGAGTCGCTTTCAGATGAGTCCCGGTGACTGCGACTTTTTCCGCTTCTCCTGCTTTTCCTAGTACTCGGACGTTCGCTCCTCCGGGAACAATAACTCCGGTGATCCCTCCCCTTCATTCTTGAAGGTGATTCAGATTCAGAATCAAACTCCGATTCTAAATCTGCATCAGATTCGCACTCTTCAGAGGGACTCTTCTTCCTCCTACTAAAATCTTCCGATGGATTCCTGCGCCTTCTACCGCCGCTGTCCCGTTTGGCCATCTGATGAATAAAACAAAGATTTACGATAAGAAACTAGAGTTCCAAGCACGATCTGAAGCTTTTCGGATGCCTAGAAGTTAAGGAAGAGCCTTTCCTTAGGCAGCATTCGAGGGAGGGGAAAGAGGGACACCTCGGCTCACCTCTTGTCTGACACTTTGGTTCGAGGTTTTTTTTTATAAAAAAGAAAAAAATTAATTTATTTTTAAATTTTAATATCAGAAAATTTTATTTTAATATTAAAAAATATATAATATATAAAAAAAAATTGATTCTAAAATTTATATGATGTGCAATAAAATAATTTTTACGATTAAAATTTATGCTGAGCTTAAAATAAATTTGGAGCAAACGAGGCCTTTGAGTTAGCTTGAAGTTAACTCGCTCATATGGTGCGTCACCGCAAGACCGCCTCGGCGTAGCCACGAGACCGCGTCGCCGTCGCTGTGAGACCGCGTCGGGCCTGGGCTGTCGGTGTCGCCGAGAGAGCAGCGTCGGGCCGTGGGCGTCGCCGCGAGAGCCGCTTCGCCGCTGGAGCCGCGAGACCGCGTCGGGCAGTTGGCGTCGCCGCGAGAGGCTAGTTGCGTCGGCGTCGCTGCGAGTCGCCGGTCGCGAGGATGCGGGCTATGGAAATCACAGAGACGGAGTGGGCGGCTTGGGCTAGGGTTCAGTCTGTTCAAGGTGGTGCAAGTCTTCTATATTTAGTAATTCTATTATAAAGTCCAGTTTACAAATTTATTAGGCATGAAATTGCAACCCTTAATTTACATTTAGGTCCACTCCTGCCTCGTGATCTCTTCTACCACCAAATTCAGGTCACTGAAGCGGTTCCTGAAACGATGGAGATGAGGACGACAGAGCAGCGGACAGATGGTGCTGGATGCGAAGTCGTGTAGCGGCAGAAATGCGAGAGGCAAAGTAGCAAGTGTCGAATGGCAGAGCAGCTCGTAAAGATTGGCATGATAGCGGCAGGTAGGGCCAACAGCAGAACGGCGGAGCGGCGAAAACAGGACCTCGGCCTTGTGTGGGTGAGAGGATATTTTTTTCTTCTTTCGATAGAGAGGATTTAGGTCAGAGGGATATCTATTATCTCGGCCCAAGCAGACTATACTAATCCTAAACACTTCATTCTTGTCGATGTACCTTTTATTTTTAAAAAAAATAGTAAATTGATAATATTCTAACTTTCGTCAACAATTTTTAGCATTTAATTTTGAATTTTGAGTTGATAACTGATTTTCCGAATTTCAAATGCAAGACTTAGGCTCTGTTTGGCAATGGCCAAAAAGTATGGCTAAAATTACCTATCACCAAAATCTTAAATTTATTTTAAAAAAACTTAAAAAAATTATTTTATATTTCATCTCACACAAATTCCAACATTAAACAATCACTATATTTCACATCCAACACAATTCTCAATAAATTAATCAACTTTATTTCACATCATACACAATTTTTAATATAACCAACTTACTTTATTTTACATCATACACATTTTTCAAAAATGACTAAAAATTTCAACTACATCTTCTTTTTTTTCTTATTACCAAACAGAGCCTTAAGGCCTACTAGGAAAAATAAAAATAAAAAAGGTGATATATATTACTAATCAACTTTATTCTTTACATGAATGAGATAAGCAAAATTAACAAGCTTGCAATTTTTCTCTGTGATAGCAAAGAAATTCACTAGAAGAATGCAACTCAAAATTTTGACTCCTATTAGTGATCATATTCCCCTAATATAGTTAGGGTAACATACATTTGTAAATTAATAATCTCAAGATGACTACCCAACTACTATTAACTTATATTTGAACTACAAGAATTCCTAAATATAGCAAATTGATATCTCTTTTTTTATTTTGAATATAAAATCTTATATATGTAAAAAATAAATGACATTATCAAACTTTATTTTTCGTCACTTTGCTCATGACATACTTTTTTTCTCGATAAAACTCATGGCAATATGGCATACTATATGCAAAGGTTCGTATCAAAAGAATAATAAGTACCGCTATTAAAATTGGATAGGTATATGTAAAAAGTTGTGTATAATATTTGAAAATATGAGTATCATACAAATGTCATCAATTTTATATTATATTTCTATCTTACACATTCTGTTCTACTTAGATTACGACAATATAATTAATGCAACATGTGTCAAGAAAATGATAAGTGCCGATATTGAAAGTAGATAGATACATGTTGTACAGAGCTGTATGCTTTCGAGCGAGCGTGAACTGTAGTTTCGCGTGGTGGGCAGTGGGTGGCTTCGCTGTAGTCTTCGGCCGGAGGGGAGATCGCCAGATCGCGGCGAAGGGGCGCTGCGCGGGATCGCTGAGCCCGGTGGACCTGGTGGTTTCAATCTCTTTCAAAAAAACATTTTTATTTTTACTTGCATCTAAAATTTATTTTAATTACTACAAACTTATAATATTATTAATAATTATTTTATAAAATATAATTTTTTATTTTTTTTATTTTATATATCATAATACTCCCACCTCAATTGAAAATTATAGTGGCATATATTCGAACTTGAGATCCTCTATTTCCAAGCAAGTTTTTTCCTTATTTGGTTGTGAGAAGTTCCACTATTGATTATAATTTTTAAGGCTATAATTTTATTTTCATTTTTATTGACTTCCACTATACAATCATTCAAATTCTTGTTCAGAAATATACTCACTCTATTTTTAGTTCTATTTTTTACTAGAACATCAAAATTTGAAATCTAAACTATCAATCTCTTTGGCTTTCTCTCCCACCTATTTTGTTTTCTTAATACATAAAATATTAAGCTTTTTATGAATAATACTATCTATTAATTCCATTAACTTGCTTATCATGATGCTTATATTTTGAGTTTTTAGTCTAATTCTAGTAACTTATTTTAGCATCTCGAACTAGCTGTTTTATCTGTATTCGTTCATGATGTGAGAACTCTTATTCATTTTATCACTATATTCAGATGATGATATGACATACTCTTGCACATTTCTCACTATATTCAAACAACACATTTCAAAAAATGTCATAGCCTTAACGCAATTTCTTAAAGCATTTATGTCATATTTGATTCAACAAGGTTTAATCAACCAGTCGACTGTCTAATACAAGTCTCCAGATTTCTCATCTAAAATGTGGGAGCTAGACATGTATATATATATATATTTATGTAGCTACTTACATCTTTATATGTGTATATATGTAATTACATACACATATGTACATGTCTCTATATATATATATATATATATATATATATATATATATATATATATACACACACACACTTAAGTATTAATATATTTATGGATTCATGTTTATTTAAATTTAAAAGTTAATCATATTACCAAGGATTAAATAGTGTGTTAAAAAAAAATTAGTATATTACCTGTTGAAGGAACAATAATGTCAAAGTGAGTCATCTGAAGATGACACAGGGCTTGGTAAATTCGAGCTTTGGTGTCGTATGTCAAGTTATCAACTCAATTGATTGAACCAGACTTCTGTCTAAAGAACTATTCTTCAAGAAAATATAGATTTTTTAAACTTTACAACCTCATTTAAATCCAAACTTCAAGTGAGCTTAATTTTTTTATCATAAATTATTCTTATAGAACTAATTCATGATCTAAACACTTTAAATATCACAAATCCAAAAACTAATATAACATTGATACTAACATTTTAAATAACTGAGCTTAGGTTTAAAATGTAATTATAAAAATTATCCCATCAGGATTGGGCAACATTTACAGAAAATTCCTATCAAAAAAAATAAAAAAAAACAATTTGGGGGTTGGGGTGAAAATTTAAGCGTCTAATTGCACAACTGGGGCCTATATCAGCCCATTTTTTAGGCTTAATTAAGACTCAATACCCTCAATTTCAATGTATTTTTTCATTTTATAACCATAAACCCTAAAAATCTAAACCCCAAAATTATGCCTCAATTCTATTTGAGACCTAACTTTGGGCCAAAATTGAAGCCCAGTCTAAAGTGAACTCATTGTGATGATTTTGAGACAAACTTTGGGGTCAGAAGAAACTGACATAATTTTGTACAAACTTTATCATAGAAGAACTACAATTGTCCAAGTTTGCATGAAAATAATTCCTTTCAATACAAAAGTTAATAACAATCAGTCTATCTACAAGGACAAGCAAATGTGCAGCAACAAATTTGCTTATCCCATGCTACACTTATCAGTAGTTAAACAATAACTTAACCTCAGATAATGATCTCAAAATTTGCCCAATTTGATTTTCAAATTTCTCTGAAGCTGAACTGCTCCTTTTATCCTCATCAAGCAAATAACGAAGTTTCTCTATAGCCTCTCTTTGAATAGCTTTTAACTCCTCCATTGCCTTCTTTTGAATCCTTAATTCCTCTTCAGAAATGATAATCTCACTCTTCTTTAGCTCCAGTTCAAACAAACACTCCTGATAATCAACAATTATTCTTCCCTGCTCGTGCTTTCCTCCATTTATCATTTGGACAATCATCTCCTTCTCTCCAGCAGCTCTCCTCCACGCTATTTCGGCTTCTTGTAATAAAACTGATTCACCTTTGATCCCTTCCTCAAGTTTTTCAATGTCAGCACTAAATGATTCAGATGTTGAGACAGATTTCAGGACTTCCTTTTGCATCATCACCAACTTCTCCTTTAGCTTCCTTATCTCTGATGAGATCTTAGTTCTCTCCTCCTCAGACTTGAGAAGTTCAGATGCTTTGCCAAAGTTCATGGCCCTGTCCACATTATCAATAGAAAATAGCACTCTTTCACTCTCTTTTCTTCTAGTCTCAGTAACTTGGAGTTCCACCTTGAGGCTATCAATATGCTTCCTAAGTTCAGATTCAGTATGTCTAGCCTTTATACAAGATGTATCCATTTCATGCTTGCGCATTTGAAGATGTTTTAGTTCTTCCTTCATCTGATTCATAGGTGCCAACAGTGAATCAAATCTAGCTTTAGCCCGGATTTCTCTTTCTTCCCAGTACTGAAACTTGGATGAAAAACTCTGCAAAGCTACCTTCAAAGCAGAAAGCTTGCTATCAATGACTGCTCTTTTCTCCTCCTGCTTCAATAAAGCTAAATCAAGGGCCATAATCTCCTGTTGTTTAATCGCAACATTATGCTCCACCTCTTCAAATCTACCAAAAATTGTTTCCATTTCACTAGCCGCTTTTGCAAGCAATCCAGGAAACTTAACAACATTCTCAGTAATTGCAAGCTGCTTATCCTCAATAATAGCCAGCTTATTTCTGACTGCACTGAAAATCTCTTCTGAAATTTCATGCTGACCATGTCCCAAGGTGCATTCAAGAGGAGTTTCTTCTTCATTAACTTCGATAAACTCTTTGGGGCAGTTGATTTCATCTTTTTCTTCTGCTCTAGCAAGTTCATAAGAAGCTAGCATCCTTCTGCAATTATCCCTCTCCTGCATGGCTTCCTCATATAAGCCCATCAGTTTGTCGTTCTCTTCAAGTATTTCACGGAGTTGGTTTTCGAGATGCTTAACTTTCTGAGTTTCTACATGATCTTGGCATTTATTCCTATTTAGATAAGTGTTGTCAGGCTCATTAGAAACAGCTTTGGTAGTAGCACTCTCATACAGCTCAATCAGCTTACTATTTTCTTCAGATAAATCTTTAATATTCATCCTTAATTCATCATTCTCTCTAGCCAATGTGATGGCTGTTTCATGAGCTTCTGCTTCACTTTGACTTGCCAGTGCAATAGCATCTACCATAGCTTTGAGTTCCGTTGGATCTTGAGATACATCATTTGGAGTCTGCTGACATTCTCCACTTTGATTGCCACCTCTCTTCTGATCTTCAAGCTCTGATATTAACTCCTCCACTCGCCTTCATATTTGTCAAGAAAAAGTCTATGGTCAGCACTTCTGATTATTTAGAAGGAAAACTTCATGCTGTGAACTTAGAGCGTAAAAAACATATATAAATTCCAAGCATTCTAAAAATGTTTTTCAATATTCTATTAAGAGAAATGTCATTTTCACCATCAGTGACAATGATCTGTTTGTAAGACCAATTAACATTAAAAAAATTGTAATGAAGCACAAGTAGATAGTGATAAAACAAAATATTCTTCAATGGTTTTATTCCTGCTGAGCCTAAAGAGAATAATACTACGTGAAAATGCATCTTAGCATCACCAACATATGAATTTAATAGGATTGTTTTTTGATAAACCGATCCAGATAGTGAGGATAATGGTAATGATGATGAAATTATCATCATTCTAACTCAAATAATGAATTAACCAATAATTACATTTAAACTTGTTGGATAGCATGATACTAATGAGCTTGGCATCTGAGTGTTTTACAGATCGGTTAAGCAAGAATCACAAATAAATATCATCAAAAATGGTTGAAATCCTTTTAGAAATGCATGAGCTATGTGCGATACTCAGATGTTAATCTAATATTTCTTTTGCCCGTGTAATAGAATTATAGAATTATAAAGATTGCTCGCTTTGAAAAACATGCTTGAAAACAGAATCTTTGCATGCAATGGTTATTATACTCTATACAATAGTTATATATACAACTGGAAAATCAATATTTTAATCACCTTTCAAGCTTTTCTTTGTCTTCTAGACAAACAATGAGTTTCTTCCTGAGTGCTTCTATTTCCTTCTGGTTTTGTATGGACTAAGAAGAAGTTTATAAGGTTAATAAAACTATTAGTAACTTGAAACATTGAACACGGTCGAATTAGACAGTATTCCAATTAAAAGAAATTGAGGCCCAACTAACCTCAAAGCAAAGTAATTCATTCTCTTCATTCACAGAAGAATCCCAAGAGAACAAAGCATTTTCCTATCAAGAAGACGTCTTATAAATTTAATGACCTCAAGAACAACCTAATACCACATTTTAACTTTATTAAAATTTTTGATATTTTAAGCAGTATATATCATGGTGTTTAGCTTCAGATATACATATAAGTAGAGTTTATAAATATTCGCAATGTGATCAAACTATACCATGAAATTCTCTAGCAAGCGGCAAAAGAATTTTTATCACTAGAGGAATACACCAAAACTAAATATTAAACACAAATTTTCAACTAGTCATGATTGTGCTTATAACCAAAATCATATATGCATTATTTTCACAAACAAATCATATATGTATTTTGTTTTGAGATACCTCTCATTATAAGAAGATGGAGGACATCAGACCAAAAAGAGAGCTTCGAGAAGAATATCCATCAAGACCAAAAATTCATAAATGAAGAAAGGATAGTCAAATGGCACAACTAGTCAACTAGATCTAGGGGAACTTTAGGCATAACTTCCAAGAAAATCACACAAAATCCAAGAAAGTTTACAACAATAGGATATATGAGTTGTCTTATTCATGCCTGCAGATAAACTTGAAATGACTGGATAAAGACAACTCAAAAGTTGAGCTAGCACAAGGATCAAGGGCAGCATCTCCCTAGATGACACCTCAGTCAACCTATAAATAATGATTGGCTAGAAGAAAAAGTCATAAATCGACTTGGGACCAACGAAAGCTCTAACATTGTGAAGAGCCTCCTTAGGATCCATCGCACGGAGCTAATGCAGTAGTAACAACTCAAAGATCCATTGCTAGAAAGGTCTTGTAGTGTAGAAGTGTAGCATCCCGTAATCTAAATATAAATATATTGTTTGCTTTGACTTTAAGGAACTGTATGACTTGAGTACTTCCTAGGAGGATCATCTGTTCCAGTACTATTGTAGCTTAAGTACGCTTAATTGCAAGCTTTCCTATTATTAGCCTTATAGTTTTACCCTAAAACGTGTTTGTCGCCGAAGAGGTTTAGGAGTGATCACCAGACAATATCCCAAGAAAGGGAAATCACAAGTGCAAAGAAAGGCTCCTAGCAGTGGATGATGAGTAATGAGAGGGGAACAGGAATAAATCGTATCACGTTAGCGGAGTTCCTAATTTGTGGAAGCAAATAATATGATCCTAATATGTGAAGGTGCTTTGCGGTCAAAACTAAGAGGCTAATAATGAAAAACTCTATAGTGAAGCTTGCTTGAGTTGAATTAATACTGAGATAGGTGACCTTCCTGGAAAGTACTCAAGTTACACAATTCCCTAAGGTCAAAGTGAATAATATCTCTACATCTAGATCACATGGTGTTACAAGGGTTATCACTGGAGATCTAGGTGAAGAGAGTAATAGCCTAAAGCCCTCCCTATTTGAGTAAGACCTAAAAGGAAGAAGTTGTTATTCCTCCACTCAAAAACCTCACCTAAAGCAAGAAGTCATTGTAACTTCAAGTTGTATAAGATCCCACTAAAGGGTAATTGTCATCTTTATATTTAGTCTTTTTGTGACGCCCGTGGTCGAAGAGGGCGGGGAGTGATCGCTAGATGATGTCATAAGAGAAAGAAATCACTGAGGCAAAATGCGGCTCCTGTCCGATAAATAGTGGTGAGATGGGCACAGGAATGAATCATCCCACATCGGAAAGGGAGGAAGATCATGAGCTGTATAAGTAGATAACGTGATCCCAAATAGTACAGGCGCCTTTTCGGGCAAATTTGTGAGGCTAATGATGGAAAACTCCGTAGTTAAGCGTGCTTGGGCTGGACTAGCACTAGGATGGGTGACCTCCTGGGAAGTACTCAAGACACGCAGTTTACCTAAAGACAAAGCGGACAATACCTCTACATTGAGATTATGGGATGTTACAATATGGTATCAGAGCCGACGTTCCGTAGTACGATGTAGTTCGAGGACGAACTAGGTGGAAGCTGGTGGGCCTGTGACGCCCATGACCGAAGAGGGCGAGGAGTGATCGCATGATGATATTCTAAGAGAAAGGAATCACTGAGGCAAAGTGCGGCTCTTGGCAGACTTCTAAACCTTTAAATAGTAGTGAGAGGGGCATAGAAATGAATGGTCCTATGTCAAAAAGGGAAAGAAATTCTGAGCTGTATAGTAGATAACGTGATCTCAAATAGTAGATGCGTCATTTGGGGGAAAAACCGTAAAGATAATAATGGAAAACTCCGTAGTTAAGCGTGCTTGGGCTGAAGTAACACTGGGATGGGTGACCTCCTAGCAACCTGTGGCTTTCGTCAGAGGTGCCCTCTTTCCTCTTACTTATTCATTATCTATCTGAACTGCTTTCCCTCCTTATCAACCATCACCAGGACAGAGATGATTTGTTGGGGATTAGAACAGCACATGGGCTACTTATTACCTACCTTCTGTTTGTAGATGACATTCTCATATTTGCACCCGCCACTTATAGAGCTGTCAGAATTCTAAACAACATCTTTGATGCTTATCGCAATTGATCTGGACAAAAAATCAATAAGGCCAAGGGCCTGTTTGACAATGGATTCAGATTCAAATAAATAGAATCAGATTCAAAGTTTGACGCAATTTTAGATAAGTGAAGTAGTTTCAAACTTAAATTCTGTTTGGATAAAAAGTAGCTTGAAACTAGTTTTGAATTTACTTTAATTTATTTTTGTTTGGATTAATATTAATTTAGAAACCACTTCATCTCACAATAAAATCTCAAAAATAATAAAAATAAATAAAATTTATAAAAAAAATATTTATTCAAATTTTTATAATTTATTTGAATATTTATTAATTTAAAATTCTCAAGAGTATATATATATCAAAATTTGATATATTTAAGGGACGTGGTTATGAGTCAAAAGATGATTTATTATTATTCTTCAAATTTTGAATTTATTAGATTTAATTATTTCTTAATTTTAGTCTTGAGAGAAATACCAAATTTATCCCCAAATATGCTTTTCTGAAAATCTGGGAAAAAAGAAGAAGCGATCGCGAGTCTGAAACCACGTTTTCGGTGGTTTCGACTTCGTGGCCTCGAAACCGTTTCACGCTTCTAGAACGGATTCAGATTTATGGGATGAATCAGAATTATTTGGCTAATTAATTTTATTAAATCAGTTTCGTCCTGCTTGAAATCACTTGAAGCTGTCAATCAAACAGGCCCTGAGTCATCCATTTGTTTTAGCAAGAAGATGAAGAGAAGGAAACGCATGATTGTCAACAAATGTGGGCTCAACACCCAAGCTGAGGGCAAATACTTGGGCATTCCACTTATAGGCAGAAGGCCAGTAGAAGCTGACTTCCAACATATCATTGATTCTATGAGGATCAAAATTTCCTCATGGGGTAGCAGAAGCTTATCATTGGCTAGCAGAGTCACACTTATAAACAGTGTGCTCACCTCTATTCCAATTTTCTCCTTTTCTCACACATTTGTGCCTGGCAATGTTATGACAGGAATTTAAAAGTTAATTGGACATTTTCTATGGAGTAGCAGCCTCAGTGCAAATACAGCTCATCTTGTGGCTTTGGAGCATGTGACTAAGCCGAAGACTGCTTGAGGCTTGGGCATCCACCGGTTTGAGGAGTGGCACTCCATTCTTGTGGCCAAACTTGCTTCCAAATTCTTGAATAATGAGGACATGCTATAGGTTAGGTGCCTCCAAGCCAAGTATGGAAACAAAGAAAATATTTTCTCCATCAAAAGGGGAGATTTGTGGGCATGAAAATTCATCTGTCAAGAAGGGACAATAGCCATGCAAAATTCCATGTAGAAAATTAGCAACAACACTCATACGAAAGTTATGGAGGATGCCTGTGTTGGTCCCAACCCTTTCATGAGGTGGCCTACCTTCATCAACACTATTGATCGCCCCCCTCGACCGTTCAATAGCCCCAAAGAGGACAGCGAATGGAACCACATTAAGCTCCAAAAATTCTTCGGCTCAGACTTAGAGTTGAGTATAGGTAAGCTAATGAGGCTCAACAAAGAGAAGCGAGACAGCCTAGTCTGGCTTAAATTTGATTCCATTAGATCCCCCACATCAGCTCTATACAGAGACCTCTTTCATGGCAGGGAGCTTGAGCATAATTGGATCTAGAAGCTGAAAGCCCAACCCAACTTTGTCACCTTTCTTTGGAGGATTTGTTGCGATGCTATCCCCACTTTCACTTGGCTCAAACGAAAGGGTCTGCGAAAGACTAATAGATGCCCTTGGGGTTGCTCTGCTGAAGAGGACTTGCGACATTTTGTCTGCGAATGTAGCTTTCACATGTGCAGTTTTCGAAGTTTTACAGAAGCAGTGGGCTGAAAATGTATCAGATAACGATGATTTGGTGCTAGGAGGGGCCAATTCTGAGCCGCAATCCAGCCCCACATCACCCATACAGCCTGCACAATCCTTCCAGTCAGTTGCAAGAATAGGAAAAGAAAGGCTTTTACCACAGAATTGTAGAATGCGAGAGCGCAGAAAGTGCAACATGTAACTCCCATTTGAGCTGTAGATTTTTGTCCCACAAGCACAACAAACCTCCATATTGTGCAAGATTCAGGGCACAATTTGTCTAAGAGAAAGCGTGTTGTTGTACCCACCACCTCCAACCCTCCCTATAGGCTTGAAGAAGGAGAGCGATTCCCCACCAAAAAAACCCAGACCTGCTGGTAACAGCAGGGATTTTTTGGTACTAACTTTTTTCTGCAGGTCTCTTCGATGAAGTTGAATCCAGCACAAGATCGGGGATGCGAAATCGGCACTCAACAGCCGATTTGAGAGGAGTGCGGTCTCGGACAGCTGCAGCAGCAACAATGGCTGCTGCTATAGCAGTGCAATCTGCTGCTACAGCATTCTACTACTGTTGCAGCTGTTGCTGCAGTAGCGACAATTCCTGCAGCTGCAGCAGTAGCAACAATTCCTGCAGCTGCAGCAACAACAGCAGCTATTACTGCTGCCGCTGCAATAGGATCATCCCCCGCCGCTACAACACCTACGCTGTTAGCAATGATGGCTATTCCGGCTAAGGCAAATCACCCTCCCCAAACTCGCAATGTTCAAATGTTGGCTCGTTTCCTTAGCAACTTGCAGTCACGAGTTTGAAAAAATTCAGCAGACCCTCAAGCGATCAAAGCGGTGGCTGCATTGTACCACTCATGGAAAGCTCGCAATGGTCGTGTCCACAACAAATCCTTCCCATTGCCCACAGTCATCGTTGCACTTGAGCATTTTAGTGAGACCCAAGAGCAACTTTCATCCAACTTGGGGAATTGCCTCAATGACTGTAGCAACCTCTCTGCATCCCATTGGGATGTGGATTAAGGTGAACTTTGACTGCTCCGTTACCTGGGTGGGATGGTGCAGGATCTCCACAACAACCTCCTCATAGCGGCAAGTTCCAAGCTCTACACCACGCAGTCTCCACAGCGGAAGCCATGGGAGCACTCGTTGACATGACAACCGCCCGAGAATGGGCAGATATAGCGGACGGAATTTGGATAGAGGGCGACTCAGCCATCACCATTGATAATCTTCACCGGACAACCAGAGGACACCCTCCTGACAGGACTATGGCTCAGATCTCCTACCTTCTTTGTGCCATTAAGGTGTATAGGATAACTCATATATACAGAGCTGCAAATAAAGCCGCAGATTTTGTAGCTTCCATTTCTTGTTTAGATGATATAGAATGGCATACGGGCATTCCCTCTAATTTGATTTTTGTGTGATTCTCGATGAAGATCGAACCTTTTGTACTTGATGTTTCTGAGTTTACTGTATTATAAGCTACGGCCGAATTTCAAAGAAAGAGTGAAATCTTCAGCAAGTTCATGGAGTTTCATTCATCAGTACAAAAAGAGACAGGGAGGTCTCCCAAATGCATCATCACAGACAACAACAACAAATATATGGGGGGATTCAATAAGTATTATCAAGCCATTGGAATCCAATATGAGATGACTCAAGGAGCACATCACAAACACCATTGCAAAAAGGATGAAGTAGATAATTGTTGAATGGATACAAAGCATCCTATCATATACCAGGTTGCTGAAAGTTTTTGGGTAGATGCCCTTATGACGATAATGTTCCCATCAACTGGTTACCTTGTGTTCCTTGGTGAAAGAGATTCAAGAGATGGTTTGGAGGGACAAAGAAGCATCTCTCAAACATTTGAGAGTAATTGGGTGATAAGCATTTGCTCATGTGCCAAAGGATGAGAGAGATAAGATAGATGGTAGGATGAAGGACTGCATATTTCTCAGACACGAGGATGACTTTGGGTACATAGTGAAGGACCCAAAGGAGAAGAAGATGATAAAAAGCCAAGTTGTGGTCTTCTTCGAAGATTGAACACTTGAAGATATCAAGAAGGAAATAAAAAAGGTAAAGACTAAGCCTGCATCCACCAGTCAAAAGAAGTCAAATTGATCCTTGAGATTAAAGGCAATAAAGCCATAGAAGGAGAAAATATGAAACAAGATAAAGATGAAGTCTTCAGGATAGCCCCTCACAACCTCAAGATGAAGAGCCAAGAAGATATTCATAGATCAGGTGACCTTCTACGAGGTACCTCACTAATGAGTATATTATTCTCACTAATGCAAGTGAACCAGACTGCATCGAAGAGGTTCTAGGCTACAGAGAGGTTGTCTAATGAAGGCAATTATGTAAGAGGAGAGAGTCCTTGCACAAAAATGAGACCTTCAAGTTGTTCAAATTTCCTAAAGGGAAGAGAGCCTTGTCACCTGTCGGACAAATGGAAAACTCATGACCCAGGTACAAAGCCAGGTTGGTCGTGAAAGGCTTCAAATAGAAGCAATGGATCAGCTTTGAAGAAATCTTTTCACCTGCAGTGAAGATGACGTTGATCCGAATAGTACTTTGAACGGCTGCAAACATGTATCTAAAAGTCAAACAGATGGACGTAATAAAGACTATGTTCCTTTGCGAGGAGCTTAACAAAGAGATCTATGAAGCAGCTTGAAGGCTTTGAGCTTAAGGGAAGGAAGAACTTGTTTGCTAATTGGCGAAGAGCGTATATGGGTTAAAAAAGCTCCAAGGTAATGGAACATGAGATTCGACTTCTTTATGACCAGGTATTGAGATTTGACTTCCAAACATGAAACTTATCAAAGTCTTGCATTGCAGGTATTGAGTACGTCTTATAAGTCTAGAAGAGGAGTTTGTTGAGATATTGTTTCGTATAAGAAGATTGAAGAAGTCAACTAAAGCTTCTTGAAGAAGCCTTGTCGAAGAAACGAAGACCTCGAAGAAGGCTTCGAGAAGATTATCCTACAAAACAAAGAAAGGCCAACAGACTAGGTATATAAGAGAATGTTGGGCACAAGTTCCAAAGAAATTACACAGTATCCAAGAAAGGTTACAACAACAGGATATCTGAGCTATCTTATTCATGCCTAAAAAATTAAATCTTGGAAGTTGGTTGGATGCAGACAAATCAAAGATGAGCTGGCATAAGGACCAAAGGTGATGCATGCATCAACTCTCCTAAGATGATAACTCAACCTACCTATAAATTATGGCTAACTAGAAGAAAGAGATATGACTCAATGCAAGACCAGAGGAAGCTCTATTGTCAAGAGTCTCCTGAAGATCCATTGCTACAGAAGTGTCATCATTCGAGATCCAGGTGGAGAGAGTTCACCTAAATCCCTCTCTGTTCAAGGAAGACTTAAGAGGAAGAAGATGTTCTTCCTCTGATAACCCCCCTAGATATGTTTAGGTTTTAGGGGAAGAGTCAAAGTATTTCTCCACATTTAGCAATTTGTCTGGTTGACAACCGTCACCGAGATGAAGCTTCCTATGTTTATAGTTAACGTCCTATGTTCCTTCAAGCTTGCTTAAAAACCTCACTTAAGATGCTTTCCCAAATGGAGGGAGAGGGCAGAGATAAAGTTATTATAACTTCAAGTTGCACAAGATCCTGTTGTAAAAATAATTGCCTTTCTATTCATTCTTGTGTTCTTAGTCGAACAACCCTAGCATCTGAAAAACCTCGACTCGAATGACTCCAACTCAAAGAATGACAACAACTTGTCTTCAAAGGTTCTTATCAAATTACTAATTACAGAAGATAAAAGTTATGAGTATAAAAAAGTGCTCTAAAGTAAAAGAGGTTTAACACCAGGAGATGAACCATATAAAAAATGCAGATAATATTAAAGATAAGAAAATAGAAAAATACAAATAAAAATATATGATTATTAAACAAAATCAAATATGATTGAAATAAAAATGGTCCTGAAGATGTACAAGAAAACCTCTAACTTGCTTTTTCACACTCCTTATTGAAAACCTTTAGGTAGTTGAAGATCTTCCTTAGCTCTTACAAGGAGGGATATACCAAACAATATTATGGCACAACTTGGCTTAAATTATTCAAAATTTTGCATATACTAGAGTTAATTCTGCATGCAATACTAAACAAGAATTTTTACCAAAATTAATTCATAAAATGCACTCCAAGAAGTTTGAAAGGCACTATCTGTAATGATGGCAATAGCAATTACGAGGATTACCAGCAAAGAAAGTCATGGAAAAGCCATCCAAACAATTGGAAGAACCTTATTCATAATGATGATATAAATACCATACGAAATGAGGTTCAACATTGTTGCCAAATCTAGGATGCATTTACTTTGACAGGGCAAAACAAAAGTGCCGTGTAAACAATAAGAACGATCATGAATCAATTTATCACTCGATTACCCCTAGCTTGTGAGGATTCTAATGTCCTAGAAATACTAAATAGAATTAGTTCCCAAATTTAAAAGTACCACAGCATTCTTCTCATGCATAAGCTTCCAATCCAAGGCTTCTAGGAGCTGCATGATGCCAATATATTTCATAAGCAACTAAGTGGTTAAGAGTAGGTTGGGAGTAATGGTGGTTAGAAGAGTTCTAGATAAAATGCCCTCACCTTTTCCTGCAACACTGTGATTTGTTCTTTCATCATTTCTCGTTCTCCATCTTCAACAAATGACATTAATCTGTTCATAGAATGTAGATGTAATATGAAATAAATAAATTGCTGTGACTACATTAAATTTAGGAATGAACAAGCAAAGCATAAGCAGCGCTAGGATTTTGAAATAACAGTACCCTCTAAGTTCTTTACGAAGCTGAATATTCTCCATTGCAAATCTAGTCAATTCAGGATTACGGTCAACTTGACTGCGGCAAAGTTCCAGTTCCTTAACAAGTTCTTCCTTTTCTTGCAAAAGATGTGTTTCAGCTGACAGTTTTGCAGATGCAACTGCCTCCAACCTTTTTATTGCATCTTCACGGAACTTCAGCCTCATCTTCAAGCTTCTGACCTCTTCTGTTCTATGAACAACCTGATATAAAACATGTTAGAATCACGTCAGAATACATTCTCTGTGCTTGACTTGCAGCTTCCATATCAAACACAAAGACAAACAGTCGTCTACTATCTATGAATGGTCTGGAAATATGAAGCCACAATCTGGGAATTCTCGCAGCAGAACTCTTTAAATTGAAATGTTAATAGAGTTAACAAAACTTTCTATTTCTGAATACTAAACTAGCGATTAAAATACTGTTAGGTTGCATTTTTCTTCATGTGAAACAACTGGTCAAGGTACCCCTTGAGTTTCATGCTTAATCAGAACTAACATGTTAAGCTTGTAACAGAGATAAGTGGTACATTCTTGAAATTGGGTTATCTTAAGTTAATTCTATTTAATTCCCTAAATCTTTACAAAAGCAGTGGTATAATGTTCCTGTAATTTTCATTTGGTACATTTGTATAAAGGAGAAAAAAAGGATTTATGTAGCTGACCCCACCTAGTGGGATTAAGGCTTAGTTGTTTGTTGTTGGCTGTTTACATTTGTATAAAGGAGATCCAATATCTTCCGCATTGTATTTAAAGCATGTGAAATTACTGAAAACTAGTAACGCCTTAAATTTCAAAGAATAAGGATAAAAAAATCTCATACCAGCTGATCTACCGCTTCCTTCTCAGCTGTAAGTGCTTTCATTTCCTCATCTTTACCATGAGCTCTCCTCAGAGCAGCAGCTAAGGCAGCATCAGGTTTCTTCATCTAGGAGGTTGACATAATAAGATTAGAAAAACTAATAGAACCATGAAAATAACACAATAATTTAGAGATTTATGAATATACCAAATATTATGAAACTAAATCTCCACCTACTAGAACTAACAAAAAGGTAGCTGCATACCGGTGATAATCTTTTGTCAAACATAAGTGGACTGAATGAATCTTGGCCATCACTCCATTTAAAAATGCCGGGAGATCCTTTGGCAGATAAGGTTGATCCATCACTTTCAGGATTTTCAAATCCACCATTAACCAATCCCCTCAAGCGATTCACCTCATCCTGTGTTCAAGACAGCAAATATCCGTTATGGAAAGCAAAATGTCAGTAATGGGAGGTTTGACAATAGCACTACGGAAATACTTTAAGAAAACTTCCTCCAATGACAAAATCTTGCTATTTTTTAAATACACTAAAGATCCATTTGGCTCAGAGTTAAAATAATCATGGTTAAAAACATCATCAATAACTTAGAAAGATTATATAAAGAAAAAATTCCACGATCTATACCATTCTATGTTGATGAATTTTTTAGCCTGGACTATTTTAACTATAAGCCAAACAAAATACACTAAAGTTTAATGGATGAGTCATACAGAAACTTTTTACCTTTAATTGCTGAATTTGTGAACGCATAGCAAGGACATCTCCTGAAGCTTCCTCATTGATAAATGCCTGCAAACAACTTGTTAGAATATAACTTTATTCGTGGGTGATAGCCAAAATTATTTCTGTGATAAGCTTTTAGGTCGGTAGGCACCAGAAGCTTAACATGGTGTATTAGAGCTAGGTGTCTCAAGTTCGTGACCTTCATTTATCTATAGCATAAGGTTCAAAAACAGTATATATGTTGAACTCCACACTGCAAAGTAAATAAGCTTGTACACAAAGAGGTGTATTAGAATATAAAATTATTCCTATTAGATTGATTGACACTAAAAGCTTAACACAGCTGTAATTAATTCTTGGAGTAAAATAATAAATCAATAATCACAGAAAACTCACATTGTTCTTTATAAACTTGGCACGTTGAGCAAATTTCAATGTGCTTAGAGTTTCCATGGCAGAGCTAAAATGTTTAACAAATCTAAATTAATTCTTAAGCCAAGCACGCATGACCAGTCCATAAAAATTCCTAGATAAATTACTCACCAATTTGAAGGGCTTATATTTGCAATAATAATGGTCTTTGAGTTCCCACCGAGGGATTCCTGGATCGCAAAAACTTCAATAGAAAAATCAAAGCAACTAATCCTATAATGAATGTAACATACTTGCCATTGAAATTATAAAGAAAGAAAGACAATATATGGATATATCCATATATCAAAACTCAAAAAGTAAGACACGGTGCTCTCAGCAGATTTGATACTTCATATAGACATAACATGTTTAATTGAAAGACACTTCAAGATTACTATATCTTGCACAAGAATTAAGATTACCAAAGTAGTTAAATGAGGATAAAATAGCTTAAAATGAAATAAATTGATCCAGAATTAAGTGGAGTTAGTAAAAGATGATTTTTAGTTGGCAAATTGTCCAAGGTTCACCGATATAAGTGAACATGCATCTTTTACCTGTAGAAGAAATGTAAGCTTTGAATCTCGGTAAGGAACATGCAGTGGCCTCTTGCTAGAGCTACCAACAAGGTTCATAATGACAAGCCTGTTGTTTTAACATAAACTAAATAGTTTTCATTAAAATTACAGTGAGGTAATGAAGAAAAACAAGTAGGGATATGCTATAGAGAGCATAGAGAAGACAAATCAGACAAAATGAAAAAAAGATATAGAAGTATGCAAACCCCAAAGTCGAAAGTGATTTATTGATGTTTGTAGCTTCCTTAAGACGGTCACCCTCAGCTCCTGAACTTTTTTGCCTGTGATTTAAACCAATATGCCCAACAAAACGTTAATATCTAATAATTTGGCATCATCCAACCAGACAAAGGGATAAAAATATGTATATGTGAAGGTAAACAAAACATATAACAATGGGGGAAAAAATCTGTTGGGATGTCTAGGTATAGGCTATGTAAGAAGCCCTGACCTCTCTGATCCTGCAAGATCTACTAAATTTAGCCTGGCAAATCTGTGATGTGTAATTCCTTGGGATTCCCACTGCACATTTACATACCTTGTTATGACAAAATAAACAACATCAAAAAGAAAAGAAATCTTTCAGAAAATAAAGAAAATAAAAGAGATCAAAGCATGAAAATCTACATATAAAGAGCTTCCAGGCTCTGGATTCTTATCAATAATAGGATAATTTATGTAAAACTAAACCAATACTTAGAGAAACAACAAAGTATCATAGTATTCTGGCAAATGCTCCAAACCTTTCTTTCAATGGTACAAGTAAAAACACTATGCGAACGGCTGCTTGCATGATTCATATTTGTGGCTGAAACCTTCCTATTAGCTGCACCCTGAATTCATTAGGTTATAAACTGTAAATAAAAAATATATATCATGAAGATGTTTTAACGAAACAATACCAATTAAACCGTCACCTAGACCACTTTATCTAAATTTAATAGACAAGTTCCAGAGAATATTAATAAGATCACCAAGCTATGGAATCCAACTAATGGTAGCCAGAAGGTAAATTAGACAACGTATTATGCCAGCAAGTAAAAAATCATGGAGAATTCTATACCTGAATAAGTTGTTGAATAACATCTCTAGGACTAGAGACTTCAATTTCCTTGAGGTTTTCAACATGGATTCCTTTTCTTGCGTCTTCCCTAATCTGAAAAATGGACTCATTAGTCATGCTCTTGGTTTCAATGTATAAAAAAGCAAGAAGCTTATTACTCGAAGCAAAACTATCATCTAGTATCTGCTGTAGTAAAAAAACGTGACCCTCTGGTTATAAGATAAATGTCTTTTCAACAATGTACACACTCAAAAAGCATTTATCAAAATGGAAGATAAATGCATCTGTATAATCAATTTATCTGTGGAGGAAAAGGAGAGCTGAAATGAGATGAATTCAGAAAGTATCAAATTCACCTGCAAATTTACAGAACAAGGGTCCAGTAAATCGAATATTTGTTCATTGTATAACTCAAGAAACGAACATCTGCATGTGAAAAGTAGCTTTTTATCACTTTGAACCTCCTTCTCCTGTCATGATAATGATTTAGAAATATATTGCTTTGTAAAAAAGAAAAACCGAAAATGTGAAAAGCATAACACTTGCCTTTTGTATCCTTGAAAATAGATACTCAAAGACACGAGGTGTCATTCCATTGTTAACAATACTTCTTCGTGTTCCTCCTTCTATATCTCCCAACATAGTATGCGTCTTTCCACTTCCCGTCTAGAAAGATTATATTGGTAGTGTAGAAAAGGTAGAAATGCTAAGTAGGAAAACAACATACTGCTAAACATAAAATTGATAAAGCACAAAGAATTGATTCTTTTGTAACCTCTATCCTGAATGTAGATTAGTATAGTGCGGCAGAACAATTAGAAATGGAATTTTAAATCTTACTTGTCCATAAGCAAACATGCAGCTATTGTAGCCTGCCATACAGTTTTCCACCATAGGAACACCGGCTAGTTGAAATAATCTCTCCTGAAGTATTCCAAAATGACTTTTAACCTTGACTATGAACTATAATAATAAAAAATTAGATGATCTTTACCTGGCTGACATGTTCATCAGCAACAAGATCAAATGTAAAACGAGATTCTGGATGTCCAGTCCACGTAAGAGTCTGACAACTATCTTGTCGAACACATCTATTTTGCCCTTGAAGGGATATCTCAGAATGGTTGACTGGGCGAATGCGAATAATGACCTTCATTCAAACATAGAAGTGAGCACAATAGGGAGTAACATGTATGGCATAATAAGCTGTATCATCATACGTAGAGCATTTACATCTGATAGCACAGATTTCTCCTAACCTAATGCAAATTTTATATAAGCTGAATGAGGAGCTAGGAGTGATAAAAACATCAAAATGGTGGGGACTAGGCTAAATAAAAGAATGCTCGTACAAGTTATTTCATCCAGAAAATTACAAAAAAAAATTTCAAAGCAATTATAAACAGACTATGCTCACTACTCAAACTGAACAACGTCTAAGATGCAAATCCTGCAGACTACTGCTGGACAAACCCAGAATCAAGAAAGTTCCGCTGATCAATTTGGAGAATCAGAGTTTATCTTTTGCAAATGTGCAAAAAACTGCAAGGCAATACCATACCTAAGCAGCTAGTTGATGGGCCGTAGGTTATGAAAACATCAAAGTGAAGGGAACTAGCCGTAATGCAAGAATAACCATACAAATTATTTCATCCATAATAGAAGTAACGGAAGTTCTAGGAAAATTTTTCAAAGGAATTATAACCACACCTTGCTCGCTCGTTAAATTGAACAACTTTTAGGATCCCTATTTTGTAGACTACCACAGAAACAAACCCAAGGTCAAGAAAGTTCCAACGCTCAGTTAGGAGAAGCAGCGCGTATTGCTTCGCTTGTAATCGTACAAAAACCTGCAAGGTTACTCCACACCTACCCTGCTCCATTATAATTAAACAATGAAAGATCAAGCCTTCTCATTTCTGTTACAGGTTGAAGTTGCTGTATCTTCAAACCATATGCATGCTTTACGATCGTCATCATGCAGTTAAGAATGTGTTCACAATCAACGTATAATGAAAACCATCAACTCAAAACCTCCTAATGCAAGTTAGGGAAACTTTAGAAGCCAGAAAGCGATCCCAGTTTCCCAGGAAATTAATCGAGAGAAGTGTCAAATACTGACTGAAACCGCAACAAAACATAAGTAAATATCTAGTCGGAGAGATCGTCTAGCGAAATCCCCTCCCAAAACATCATCATCTACCCTAACCCTCTAATACCTGGATGCTGTGATCCTTCCAGAATGATGGGTCCTCTCGCAGCTCGAATCCCTGGGCTGAACCAACTTCACGATTACTGATCTCAGTAACACTGCTAGAATCTGTCTCCGAGTAGCCGTCAAGAAGTTCCTGGGACTTTCCAGTCATAGTGGCGGCGTTGGTGGGATCAGTCATCGCCAGCATTCCAACCAACTAAGGATCACAGAGAGGTGAAGCTACCGAGAGAGATCTGCTGAGCGAGGGGAGAGAGGCAGAAGGGTGAGCAGAGGGCGCGAGGGAACGAGCAGAAGCCCGAGAGGTGAAGCTACAGAGAGAGATCTGCTGGGCGAGGAGAGAGAGAGACCGAAGGGAAAAGGGCGTGAGATGGAAAGGGCACGGGGGTTTTTACTTCTGATCAGACTTCTCCGAATGACAACTTCAATCAACGGCCCAGATGAGAGAATTCAAATTTCCAACCCGTTGGGAGATTGAAAACTTGCGAACATTTGCACATAAGTCCTCCAATCAATTTAATTTTCTTTTTAATTTACCCTAAACATTTCGCTTAAAATTTATGGTAATAACAATGCAATTCAAACTTGTAATTTTTGGTATTCAGGCAAACATTTAGGTTGGGTATAATCCGAAAAACAATTTATGTTAGGAGAATGCCACTAATTTCATATTTTTTTTGTTTGAACTAAAAAGACTAATTTTATAAACTAATTAACAAAAAATAAATTAGAAGTCAATTTTTTAAAAATTAAATACAATTTATTATATGCCTCACTCTCTCTGCCTTATTCGGTCCAAGCCTCAAAAATGAGGCAAAAAAACTTATTCTTAATTTTTATTTCATATTTAATATAAAATTGAATATAAAAATATCTATTTTATTTACCGAAGAATTCTGAAACTTATTATTATTATTATTTTTAAAAATCACAATTATTTCTCATAAGAATAAAGATAATATTTACAAAGACTGTAATTATTATATTTTTGGATGTTTATTTTTTTGTCAGACTTGTACATGCTGATCTATTTAGGGCACTGACAACTTTATTTAAAATGAGTACAAGTACTCCTTTTACTGGTGGATATGTGGACTTCTTTGAGTTCATGGTATTAGATGAGAATGAGAAATGACTTGAGGACTACATACTATCCGAATGTATTCCTCGGCAGCCACGTAAAATATATAATCGTCCATTTAGTGGTTTGCAAAATTTAGAGCACCTATTGTACAACGAGCATCCTAAAGTTTTGTTCAGCATAATGCGCATGGATTCTGACGCTTTTATAGCCCTACGTGATATTCTGGTTTCAAAAGGATTATTGACCGATTCACGCCATGTACCCGCGATCGAGCAAATTGGTATATTCATGCGTATTATTGCATTTGCAGCAGGAGATCGGGAATGTGCTAAGATGTTTCAACATTCACTTGAAACAATCAGCAAAACTTTAATGCAACTCTACAAGCCATAGTTGCAATAACACCAAAGCTAATTACGTTGCCTGATACTAATACCCCATGTAGCAATAAAGTACGTAGGGATTCACGGTTTTGGCCACACTTCAAAGTGAGACTAATTTTGGTATGATTAATCTATACATAAGCTATTTAGTTAGATTTTCTCTAATTGTAATTTAGTTTGACTTGCAGAACTGCTTAGGAGCCATTGATGGAACATACATCTCAGCATCCGTTCCAAATACTCAAAAACCTGCATATCGTACCAGGAAGGGTACAATTGCCCAAAACGTAATGGCCGTTGTTGGATTTGATGGGATGTTCCATTATGTAGCAGCTGGATGGGAAGGTAGTGCTTCGGACATGCGTGTGTTACGATGGGCACTTGATTTTGGAGACTTTACTGTACCACGTGGTGAGTAAACGATTTTTGAATTATTCTGATCATTAATAACGTAATGACAACTTAATTTGAGAGTGCATTCCTTAATGTAGGAAAGTATTATCTCGTTGATTTAGGCTACGCAAACACTTCAAAGTTTTTTGCTCCATATCGGAAAATGCTCTATCATATTGGAGAGTTTCGGGGACAAAATGCTAGACGTAACAGAAATAAAGAAGAAAAATTTAATCACAGACATGCTTGCCTTCGCAATGTGATAGAGAAGTTTTTTGGCATTTTGAAGCGACGTTTTGCAATTTTAAATGCAATGAAGCCATTCCCACTGCAGACTCAAAGAGATGTTGTCGTTGCTTGTTTCGCATTGCATAACTTCATAGCATATTATTCACTTCGCGATACCTTGTTTCATCAACGCGACACAAATGAAGACGAGCCCGAGTTAGATGAAGTTGAATTAACTGAGCAACAAGAAGAAGCACATGACCATTCTCGTGTTGGTGATCATCGTTTAGGTGATGCTTTACGCAGGGCAATTACTGATGACCTTTGGGGACGTTAATGTAATTAGTTTGTGGTACTTTTTTTTATAGTATGCCTGCACTGACTGAAGAGGTATCATATATTATTGTATCTAACATTTGTGTTTGCAGATGACTATTTATGTTGTTTTGGAAGGCCGTCGTCGTGGAGTATATTACCGGTGGGAGGACTGTTTTGCACAGGTCAATCGCTTTCCTGATGCGTTATATTTCAAAGTGGCATCGAGAGCGGAAGGTGAATGTCGTCTACAGGAACATGTTTCAAGGATTTTGCAAACAAGTTCAGAAGCATCTACTTCGTCCATGACCAACTTGATTGTTGATCAGTTGCATGCTACTTTCTGCGACGACACCAATATTAATGCTATTACTGTAGCTCTTTTGATTGGTTTACTATAGTTGGACTCACCCTGAGACCTTCTCGTACGATCGAGTGACTTAGTTACATTCTGTTATATTGAAACATTAGCAAGCAATGGTATACATTGTATGTCGACATGCGCTTGTTGCTGACTTTTTGTTGTTTCTATTGTATGACGATTCATCTTTTTTGAGAATCATTATATCAGAGAATTAATTGCTAATATAACGTTTATTTGACTAATAATTATTTCAAGAAACGCATATATTGTTGAAGTTTAATTTACCAGACTTTTACTTGTAATTTTGCATATCTAAATTGTAATAACTATTTATTTAGTCAATAAATTATGTTGAAAAATACATGTATCATCACGGTTTACTGTGAATATTTTATAATTCTTGTAATTGCATATTACAGATAAGTAAAATAACACTTTTAGTAAATAACAATTTTATTTTTACCTATCGTACTTATAAACAAACACTTAAAATCACATAGTTTAAAATTAACCTTTCAATTTAATTTTAACTTAGCTTAATTTTAACCTGTCAAATAAACAGTAGCATAATGTTTAGCTTTCAGGCAGTTGAAAAAGCGCAAGTTCTCATACAAAATCACCTAGAATGAACTCAAACTGAAAAACATGGTTTCACTATCAAATCTGAAGAATCTCTAGTTATAAAGTGACTTACAATAAGCTTGAAGGTCATGATCCAAAATATAAAAAAAATTTATATTCTAACATATTCTATCACCTGCAAGCCAATTTGTTTGCAATGTAAAATTCAATATACGAATGTTTTTTAAATTTAATGCTATAAATAATTTAGGAGCCATCAAAATATAAATTTAAGACTAACACTAATAACATATTAAATTTTTGATTACCAAGTAACCTAAAAGCTTAAAACAAGAGATAAAACAAAATCTACTATAATTTGTTATAAAATCAAATTGAAATATGGAACAAGAAACTAAAAGAAAAATGTGAATAAAATTACAAAGACAGTATAAAGAACTTGAACCAATCCGGATTCCGCAAAATTGTTGGCCTTCAGGCAATTGAAAAAGCTCAAGTTCCTAAAATGAACTCAAAATGATAAACCTTCAGAAAGTTCCTAAAACATTTATTACCACCGCTGTTTATTTGTAAGGTCAAATTTAACAAAATTAAAAGTAAATTTAAATAAAAATAATTTTTTATTAAAAATTATAAATGATGTGAAATAAAATTAATTATTATGTTGAGATATGTGAAAAATGTGATATAGGTTAGTTATTATTTTAATAATGTGTGTAGGATGTGAAATAAAGTTAATTTTTAATATTAAATTTTATGTGTGATGTGATATGTCAGATTAAAATTAAACTAAGTTAATTTTTAAGTTGGAGACAAATGGGGGTACACATGAATATTTCAAATTCTAACACCAAATAACTCAACGTTGTAGAAGAATATGCAGCCAGCCATTTGCTAAATGAAAGCTGGCATTGCTCAAATTCTTCAGTTGCAACCTTCACGGGCATTCAGTCCCCTTTGATCCACTGCATCGATTGAGCTGAGAAACTGGAAGAGCTACGACTGAGGACTTTGGAGCTTCTTTCGGAGAAGGCAGCATGGTTGAAGTGCGTGCTGAGTCCTCCTGAAGGAGTGATGAATTCATAGAAACAGATTGGTTTTCCTCGATTTCAGCTGGAATGATCAACAAAAGTGTCATTTCTCTATCGAATTACAAGATAAAAAAAAAATGCAACTCTAGGGTTTAACAGTGGAGATAACCTGAATGTGCAAGACCGCTCAGTGCATTCCCCTGCGGAAGAATCTGCGGAACGGCTGCTCCTCTTTTCAACCTCGACTGGGTTCAAGATTTTTCATTATCGTCACTAAGAATACTATATCAGCTAGTCGGGTTTGAATAAATGAAACTTTGTTAAATATTCTTGTTTAGTGCTAGTAAGTTTCTATCAGAATAACTTCTAATAAGCTGCAACCTGCTCTGTTTATTTTCCCTCAATTTCTTCTACAATGAACCAAAACATCCAAGGCTTAGCCTTTAAAGCTTTAGAGAGACAAAGTTCCAATTCTTTCAAACACAGATCAGCCTCCAAATATAAAGGTTACCAAAAAGGATATCCTTTTTAGTTAAATTAAAACAAAATAAGATTCACCAAATTAATATATGCAGCCATAATCTAAACTTCAAAAGATGCTCCTCCTTATGTTACCCTATTTTAGAAGCTTCTAACTTCAAATCTTTTTATCAGATATCCATCCAAACATTCTTAAATCTGCTTTTAGATTTATTATATTCTAACACTCAAAAGGGCAAAAACAATGATCAACTAGAAATTTTTTAAAAAAAGGAGAAAAACAATGTCATACCTTTGCATTCTCTTCACAAAACTTCACAACAGCTGAGATATTTGTATATCGACCATGAAACAAAGTGTAAGCCCACAAGAGAAGCTTCCTAGGGATACTTAACTCAAGGTATTCAACCTTCTCCTTATCAGGCGGGAGATATCCATCACCTGCTAGTTGTGAGGATGAAACTGTGTATAGATTGATGCCAGATGGCAATGCTGCTGACGAGCTCTCACGATAAAAGCTGAAGGCACATCTCATTAGAGCTGCCAAGGCCTCGAGGTTCTCTTCAAATGCTTGCTTTATGCAGACATCCTTGATTTTAGAAAGAGTCTGGTACCAATTTAAATCAAGGCCTTTTGAGTGAGCAGAACCTTCCAACATTGTAGTGCTGAAAAAATCATCTGGTTGCAGGTCCACAAAAAGCAGAAGATCAGTCTCTAAAGCACCTGCTTGACAACCCTGATCAGCTGGGTTGCCAGAATCAGGTAATGGGGTTACTAATGCGAGCTTCATAAGAAGTGCCCGACACCAAGCCAAAGAAGCATGTTTGCATATCCCAGCAAAGTTACTACTTGACAATTTTGGATTTTTGAAACGCTTGCGGATCTTCTCATTAACCGCTTCAAGAGCATCCAATCGGATGTCGCTTTCTAGTAAATCTATATACCGATGGATGTAACTGCCACAGGCAAAACAAAGCTTATGGTGATAGAAATAGATATATAAAAGAAACTTAGTACTCAAAATTCGAACCTTACCCACAAAGATTTGCCTCGGACATTTGAGGGTCATTTATGTCAGGTAAAGCACTCAAGTCGGCCAATATGCTAACATGGTCAATGAGCAAGTTAAGCAACCTGTCCAGAAATTGCTCAAGAGAGCTACTATCAGTTGATCCAAGAGCACCAGCATTTTGAATTGATGATGCCAAAACCTGAATATTTTTTCCAATAGCAATTGGAACTATATCACACAAGCACAAGTAGAACTGCAAGAGAAGAAATCTGTTAGATGGGAGAAATTATAAAGTAAAATGGTGCAATCTTGTGCAAAAACTAAAAATAAAAAAAACAATAGAATAATAGAATGCATATTTTTTCAAGTTACCTTTTTGTCGGTCCGCAAGTATACATAAGCTCTCTCTAGGGTAGACAAATCACCAGTTCTTCCCAACAAGTTCAGATAGAACAGGATGTACTTCCGAATACAAGTAATGAACTTACGAGAACTTTCTGACAAACTGACTTCAAGATTCCTTCTATTTCCACCGTGACTCAGATATTTTCGTCTAAAAACAAAAAAAAAAAAGATTACTTACTTGAAAAAGGACTAAAGGAAATAAGTTCTGGAAATGGAGACTATACCTTCCCTTTTTGGTCATACCATCAATCTCCCACATATTTATAGTAAACGCAGATCGTGACGACTTAAAACAGAAGGAGAGTTCTTCCTTTGCTCTCTCCAAATCCCCAGACCCACCCCTTCTGTAAAACCCACAAGCAAGTCGGTACCTTGCCTTGTGAAAATGTTTCAGCTCCCCTTCCACGCATATTTGAAGAGCATAAAGGCAATCATCATAAAGGACATGCCAAGCCTCATCTAACAGACTTTCATTGTTCACTTCAAACTCTGAATTCTCTGAAGCTGCATCTTTCTTTTCTTCAAAATTCATAAGATCCTGGCTAGACCAACTGAAAATGTTCATGATCTGGTCTTTTGCTTGCTGACTGAAGGAATATGCAGCTACTATCTGAAAAGGACTAGAAGTCAGCAAAATAAACTTGGGTGGTGTTGGTCATTGGTCAAATGTTACCTCAAATCACCGTTGATCCAGGAAAATATTTGAAGCCATTGGCAATAAAAGGGAAGCCATATTAATAACAAGTACTGGATGTAGAATGAGTAGAAAAATGGATAAACATGTTATGCACCGAAAAGAGGGAGAAGTATGTTCTATCATTGAGTGATTACGAATACATCATTCATGGCGCTATTTTTTCCATTCATTAACGTTGAATAAGTATAACTTTTGATAAAGACAGTACTAGAATCAAAGGGGTTGGTTTACTTGGAATAACTATCTCTGTGAAGTCTTTAGTTCCAATTATTATTTCACAGGAAATTTGCAGCAAGAATAAACAATTAGGCTATGAATGTTGTTAGGGTTACAAATAGCACAGTGTAGGGCGGCAAGGCGATTGATCAACATATATAGATCAATAGTTGCTAGAAATCCATTATACAACTTGACCCTCCCTTATTTTATTTTCTTGTCGAATTATGTTAGCTTTGTTTTTATATGGGAAACATTGTACCTCCTCTCCTCATTTATGCATAGGAGAAGTTTTATTGAATGTGTGAGAAGAAATTTTTTAACACAAACTTTTTCACATAACTTGGCATTAGAGCTCAGGAAGCCTACCTCCCCTCCGTAGCCCTTTCTCGCTGACCTTGCCCCAGCCCTCGCACGCTCTCCACCTCTTTCACATGTGCTGCTCCTTCACATGTGGTATGCCACAACACTCCATTAGCTACGCTCCCACAGCTTCGCCTCACATAGCTCCTCTCCAGATCTCTACCTTCTATAGCTTCACTCTAATCTCCTACAGCACACAACCCAATGCATTTTTACATTCGGTGCTCTTCTAACAAGCCTACAGCCTCTCTTGCACTTGCAACTTGCGTATCCATCTTTGTGACTGCAACATTCAGTCACGCAAATCTCTTCTTTGGATGTCTCTAGAGGCCTTATTGACTACTTCGCAGAAGTCTCCTAACCCTCCCACCCCATAAACTAATTTTTCTTCTTTACACATTCTATTCTTTTTTTACGTGTCAATCATGGCATCCCCTATTTCATCTCTAGGAGAATACAAACCCCCTTCAAATATTGGTATCACTATTAAATTTAATAACACCAATTACCTATTGTGATATCATGCATTTCGTTTTCTTGTGGGATCTCATGATAAATTGGTCCATCTTGACCAGAAAAAAGATACCAAATGTTGTGAAATAATACGCAACGAAAAATTCGAATCGTCGGACGTGTAGTTAGCCAAATAAATCGTGCCAGATAAGTATGAGAAATAATGATAATAAAAGAACGAATCAACTACAGGAACACAAGATTTACGTGGTTCGGAAGTATTCCTCCTACATCCACGGAGAGAGCAGAGAGAGACTTTATTATGTAGAAAATCAGATAGAAAGAGAACTTTACACCAATCACCTAGTTCTCGATCTCAGACAGGATACAAAAATTGGATCTTTTCTTCTTTCAGATTAAACAATCCAATCGCTCCTTGAGCCTCAGATGATTGCCTCCAGATTCCTACGAAATCACCTTCATAGCCGATGAAGAAGATCCAAGAGAAATCACTGCTGAAAATACCTAAGTGAATCATCTATTCACGTTTCCCAAGAAGAAGCTTGAGATTGAAGCAGACTTTCAATGTTCCTTTCATGAATAATGAAGGTTGCACAAACCTTCGTTGTCCGTCTGATATAGGCGAAGATGATGGTGATGATGCTACTTCTAATGGAGGCCCTATCCTCAAAGAGGCTCCTCTGAAGAAGCAACGAAAGTTGGTTTCCCAATGCTAGAAAGGACAGGCAAATAGGAGTGTTATTGAGGTCGTTGAAGGGAACCTTTTTGAAGGAGCCTTTGATGTCAACAAAGGGGTTGTAGGAGAAGACAGCGACACTAATGAAGATGGTGCAGATGGGACCCCAATTTCCAACCCTAACATCCCATAAATTAAGTATAGCTTTCAGACAGACGATAAGTCTTGACACTTCACTCTTTCAATGGATCGTAACGCCAAGTGCTTGTCCGCTATTTCTTCGAAGGCTGCCTTCACTCTGGCTCAACTTGAGATTGTAAATTGATGAAATCATCAATCGATTGGGTGACGTTTCACGAGCTTGGTGATTTAGATGCTTTTGAAGGTGGGGCTATTGCCCGATATTATTTAGCGCAACACTCCAGAGTAGAAGACAATGTAGTCCCTAAAAAAATTCATTACATTGTATTCTTTTACTTCTCTGAGAGGGATTGCTTAAGCCAATTTGGAGAAGTAATTAGTTGCACTCATGGTACTTTGTTGCATAGTCGGCCAATAGAGTCGATCCGCTTAATTTTAAGCAACGATTTTGGCCCAAACTGATGGTCGCCGCACAAGCCTTTGCAAACTTTGGCCACAACTTTTTTGGCTTCTCCAGGTCTAAGATATCAAAGCCATACTTGATTAAATGACCATTTGTAGAGTGTCTACTACGTAAGCAAATCGTAGTACTCTCTTCTTAACTTGTGCTACCATAGAAGGTTCTCACAACATTTTCCCTCTTTAAAGTAGTCAATAAAGGATTTTCTCCAATTGTCGACCCTTGGGCTTTGTTTAGTTACTTGATTTCAAGGGTGGCCACTTGATGCTCTTCAGTTTTGACATTTTGTCACATTGTAGGCCATATTGCTGGAGTGAGGACACACTTTGTCTGCCTGATTGTTCATTGTGCAAGAGATTTGGGTGATCATATAAGTGGGAAACATTTTAAGAAGTTCCACTGTCCTTTGGCGATATGCAATTAGCTCAACCTTATTGATCTAACAATCATCTGTTCATTTGATTGACCATCAATTGGAAATCCCTGTAAATTCGGAGGTGTTATATTCTCATTTTTATGGCAAGGTCAAGACCTGTGATTAGCACTTTGTATTTTGCCTTGTTATTGGTGCATCGCCTAGTCATCGTAGAATTCCTTTTTGCTGAGTAACGAATATTAGGCTAATATTTTCCTATACAAAGAGGGAAAATGTTGTACTTTCCCGTACAAAGAGGTAATGAATATTAGGCTAATATTGAAATTCGAGGTGCTTTATTGAGGAGGCACCATCAAAGTATAACTCCCCAATGGAACATTTTTGCTTCCTTTTCTCCTAAAAAAACTTTTTCATCCCCCAACTCATCATTCAAAGGTTAATCGGTCAACACAACATACGCTGCAAGTCAACAAGGTTGCCCTTTGACAGCCTTTTGTAGCATATAAGCTAAATCAAATTGCAAAAGCAGAACAACTCATCTTAATAGCCTTTTTGTGAGTGCTGACCTTGTCATCAAGAATCACACTGGGTCAATCTTAGATATCAAGTGACTCTGCACACCAACAAGTAATACTGAAATTTTTAACTGTGAAGATTGGAGCTGCCTAGTTCTTCTCAATAAGGGGAATCATACCTCCACTCCTATCATGCAGCGGCTAACATGACGCAAGGCTACTTCTTTGCCTTCATCATTTTGCGCTAGCAGCGCTCCACGCAATTCGTCCACAACAACAGTATATAGGATACAAGATTTCCCAGGCATGAGTGCAGCCAGAACTGAGGACTTCATCAGGTATTGCTTCAAGTTTTCAAGGACTTCCTGACATGCGTCATCCCATCCAAATTTAGTGATTTTTTAAAGTTTTGAAAAAAGCCGACATTTTTTTAACAGACTTCAACAATTGGAGACCCAATCAGGATAATGAGATGGAAATCTTAGTCGTTCTCTCAAGATTTGAGGTTGGAGCACTTACTTTACAAGTGTTCGCTTTGACACAATAGTGAAAAGATATTCTTGTAGAGTAAGCTCTAATTCAGGTTGAAGGTGTTGCTTTTGAGAGGGCTCATATGTTCTCGGGTGAGCACTTTCTTTGAAGGAGTGCCTACGAAAAGTTTTTTTCCCAGAGACCTTATAAAGAATTTCTTTTCAAAGAACATCTATAAAAAGTTTCTTTTCAAAGACTTCCTGCAAAGAGTTTTGCTTTGAAGGATACTTGCAATAAGTTTTTTATTACAAAGCTCCTATGAAAAGTTTATTTTTAGAGACTTTTGCAAGGTATTACCTTATTAGGCTTCCTGCGAAAAGTTATGTTTCTTTTCTCTTCTCTATTCAAAAGTCTGGGTTCATTTTATGCACATTTTTCACTCAGTTTGGTCTTTTTCGCAAGAGTTAAAACTTTTTATGCTCCGCTATAAAAACATTCATTTCACAAAATCTTTTCAGAGTTCTGATTTCTGCATTTCATTTTGAAAACTCGACTCCAGGGACGTTTCTCTCAAGGGCTTTCAGTTCTGAGTTCATTCTTTTCATGAAGCCTTCAGTTTAAGTCCTTTTTTCTCGATTTTAAAGAGCTTTGTTGTAGTTTATCATGTTTCCTTTATAAACTTGGCCTTTTTAGTGTTTTTTGTTGAGTTTTGCAAAGTTCAGAGTTCATTCTGGTAGCATAATGCCATAAGAATTGGTTTGCGCTCAATCGTCAAGGTTCATTTCAGTAATATAACGCCATATAAAATGGTTTTGCACTCGATCATCACTGAATCTTTGTGCTACCAAGTGGAAGACCATTGCCAGTGCAGTAGAAACAACCATTCAAGCTTATTAGCTTGGAATGAAGCTCAGGATATGACTTATAATAGCATATCAAGGGCATGGGAGCCCACTATCGAGGATTTGATCTATAACAGCATATCGAGGGCATGGGTTGTCGTGGAGATCAATTAATATTGCTAATCGACGATGCTCATCTCCATATAAATCTAATCGTGGAGGTTGTAAAAAAGGTGGTAGTCAAAGATGTAGCAATAACTGCAGACGAGGATGCTGTCAAATCTGCCCTATCCTTCGACATTTTGCTCATGAATACTCTAAGCAATTTGATCAAAGATCTATTGGAGGTTTCCATCCAGTGTATCGTGAAGGACCCCAGCCGGCTATTACATCATCTCAATTGGTTGCTCAGCCGATCTCCACTGACAAAACCTCACAAGTGGGCAGCCTATCACAGCACTATTGCCTCCTCTCCAGATACAACTACTGACTCTGATTGGTATCCCAACTCACGAGCATCTCATCATGTCATGCCAAACTAAGTAGCTTGAATAATCCAACACCATATCTTAGTACTGTCATTGTTCAAGTAACAGTACAGGTTACATATAATTAACCTTAGAAACACATTTCTTTTCTCTTTATAATCACCGCATTAAAAATATCCTTCATGTCCCTTCTATCATTAAAAACCTCTTTTTTGTCCGACAGTTTACTAGAAATAATAATATTATGCTTGAATTTCATCCTCATAAATGTTTTATAAAGGATTGAGCCACCAGGAAGGCTCTGCTCCATAAGAATACTAAGAACGGACTCCACCACCTTCCAACATCACCTATAACTCTCACTGGGGTGCGAACTAGTAAATTGCCCCAGCATGCTTGTCTTGGACATTCTGCCCATCGCATTGTTCAGCACATCATTCACAAATATGGTTTACCTATATCTTCATCTTTTGCGTCACAAATTTGCTCGACATGCATGAAGCAAAAAGCCATAAATTATCTTTTTCTTTATCATGTCATCTTCTCCATTAGAATTTATATATTTAGACGCATGAGATTCTGCTCCAATTATATCTAATGAAGGATTTTCCTATTATGTTATTTTTGTAGATGACTTTAGCAAATTCACTTGGCATTTTCCTATGAAACATAAATCTAATTTATATACTACATTTCTCCGTTTTCAACGACATGTTGAATGGTCCTTTGAGCATAAAGTTCACTCATTTCATTCAGATTGGGGGGGAGTACCAAGCACTTCATCGTCATTTGAATCCTTCAGATATGATTCACTGTTTATCTTGTCCTCACACACTAGAACATAATGGATCAACAGAAAGAAAGCATCGACACATTATTGAAACTACCTTAGCTCCTTTACAATATGCCTATGTACCTCTGAAGTATTGGGACGATGTCTCAACAGCAGCTTATCTTATAAAGCTGCCTACCCTCCCACTCCCCTCCATCACTTTACAACAAAAATTATATAGTCGCACATTTGATTATACATTTCTTCGTAATTTTAGTTATGCATGCTATCCCCAGCTACGACCATACACCAAACACAACTACAATCCTGTTCATAATTGTGTGTTCCTTAGTTATAGTACTATGCATCATAGTTATCATTGCTTACATATGTCGAGTGGGCAAGTCTATATTTCCAACATGTTACTTTTGATGAAACCTACTCTCCTTTATCAAATATATGCACTAATGCAATTCGTAAATCTGGAGTTTTTCTTCCAAGTGCTAGCATTCTCGGACCTTATCCACATTCTATTCCTGGCACTACATCTAGTAGCAATCTATTGGGAGAGACTCTTTCTCAATCCTTATCATCTCCTCCCAACACGTCCTCTATTCCTCAAGGTTCACAATCGCTGCTTCCTTATGATGAGGACTCCGAAGACACCTTTGGTGACGAGCAACTCCAGGATCATTGATAGCTTAGCTGCAACTACATCACCACTTCTACAAACTCGTCTTTTAGCAAGAATCTATAAGCATACAGAGCTAGTGAGCCTACCCTCCCACCTCGAGCAAGCACTCACTTCCCACTACTCTACTTACATCCATAGAGATGATAGAACCTTCTTGCTTCACGCATACATCCAAAAAATCCTCCTTAGCGTGCTGCAATGGTCATCGAGTTTGGTGCTTTACTTCGCAATGGCACATGAATCTTTCTCCATGTACTTTGCTATGATTTTGGTAGGATGTAAATGGGTCTACAAACTTAAGCATCAGACCGATGGCTCCATTGAGGGACACAAACTACGCCATGTTGCCCAAGGCTATCACAAAGAACCTGGACTTAATTACACAAAAACTTGCAATCCACTAACCGAAATGACAACAATCAGACTATTAATCTCTATCGCCATCAGCTCTAACTGGAATATCATCTTTACTATGCATCTCATGTTTGTCATTTGCAAAAATCTCTTTATGGCCTCAAATAAGCCCCTTGAGCTAAGTTTAATTATTTAGGAAGATGGCTTCAAACATAAAGGTTTCTCAAATTGAAAACAGACACCTCCTTATTCTATCGATACACATCTTCCTACAAGGTTTATATTCTTATATATGCTAAAGACAATTTGATAACAAGCGACGATCCTAAGGCCATTACTGCAATAATACAATCACTAAGTATGAAATTCTCTATTCAATATCTCAAAACATATACACTAATTTCTCAGCATTGAACTTCACCCACACTCTACCATATGTCTCTTATCACAAAGTATTTTTGGCCTACTTCAACGAACCAAAATGGACAGTGCACACCCAATCTCTACCCAGATCACTAGCTCTCTATAATAATCCTTCGCTATATCAGAGCATCCCTTCAATATGATAATTCACTAGACCAAACATTACATTTATTGTTAGTCATGCTTGTCAGTTCATGCATGCTCCTACGAAAAATCATTGGACTGTTGCCAAATATATTCTTCGATATCCCAAAGGCACCATCGGCCATGATCTGATATTTGTCTTTCCTCTCACACATTCCATGCCTTTAATAACCAATTGGGTTGGATCTCCCAGTGATCGTTGATGGCTTCAAATGAAGTTTGCCATAAGGATCAATAAAACAACAGATCTAGAATAACAATATGAAGGTCCCCCAAAAATCATTCTGTTAAATAACAACCATTTAAAAAAAAATCATCTTTCAAAAAAGAAAAACCATTAACTAGTAATAATACCAAAGAATAATAATAATAATAATGATAATAATAATAATATACTAAAACCCAAGCCCTTCAGTTTAAATGTTATTAACAATAATTAAATGATACTATGTAGTTTAACAGAATAACTCAAGGAATGTTTGCTACAGAATTGCACTTTAGAACAAGAAAATGGCACAATCTGCTAATTTAGTCTCGAAATATGTATTTCTTGACGACTTCCAAGAAAGATGAAAGGATTTGTAAGAACCTCTAACAGTGATAAATTCAAAGAAAAGGGGATCAACCATGGTGAAGCTCGAAAAATTATTGAGTTCTCTCCGAAAAACAGCTTAGTTATTCATCCACCTATCAAGGCCCGCAATACAGGCTTGTAGGTCCTGTAATGTGCAATACACAATTAACAATGCCTTTTTACTACTTAGTATGAAAATTTTTGTGCTTAGTATGGATCCTTTTTCACTTTGTATGAATTTTTTTTATATAAATATTGTTTTGCATAGTATTTCACACCAAGCAAAAAAGATCAAAATACCCGTACTAAGCACCATACAAAAGCAAAAAATAAAAAATAAACGACATCATTTATGCACTGCGCACTGCTGTCCCCACATGCTTGCATGGCACACACTAATAGCTCAGTGAACATAGCATGTATTGATAGCCTGGTGAACAACTGAGCTGTTACCTTGAGAGAACCCAATAATTTCTTATGAATCTCACCTCTACTTGGGAGATTGCTATCATCGTAAAGATATTCTAATAAACGTGAAATCTTTGAAAGGTGACAAAATGCGAAGAATATGGATACATAACTTAGAGTAAGACTATACAGAAATATAATAATGGAGGCTTACGGGAAATATACATGAATGATTGACATGAAAACCATAGAATGAGGCAAAGAGGAGTATCAATCCTTAAGATACTGTTTACAACTAAAATGTTTAATGCAAATAAACTTCATAATAGATGCATCAACACAAAGAAAATAAAAGTATAAACAAGAAAGCAAATGATAACTGGAATAAAAAATGATACATACCTGAAGAACGTTCAAATTTCTCTTCCCATGAGTGTAAAGCAACTTTAGACGTGAAGCATGCATCCTATATACAGGATCAACGGCAGAAGGATTCAAAGTAATAGCTTTGCTATAATATGAGAATGCATGCTTATATGAATATCCCAGCTTCTCACAGAGCTTTCCCAAATAAAATGCATGAAGCCAATCAGGCCTGTTAATTGTCACAAGAAAAGATGATGACCCATGTTATAATTGATTAAATGGTAAATATTATATCCTGAGGTTAGACATAATATCATGTAGGTCTATGATTTCCAAAATCCATCTAGATCCTGAGCTTTTAAAATATCTTATTTTAGATCCTTCTATAAAATAATCAATAGAAACATATAAATTGACTACTTTACCCTCCCTCCCCCTCTTCACTCTCCTACCCATGGTTGGCCGCGCACCCTGCCTATGCTTATGGGAACCGCACACTGTAGCAGAGATCGCGGCTCACTTGAAGCAACTGCGCGTGAGCAGCCCTTGCGCAAATCGGTTGCAAGCAATCATTGCATGAATTAAGCCGCAAGCAATAGCCTCGAGCGAGGCCCTTGCTCGAAGCAACGCCTTGCGCACAACAGCAACGGACGGCGGTCCATGTCGTCCAGCATGCTACCAACACTGAGGGCATTTTCAGCCTTTTATATTAAAAACTCAAATTAAAAATAAATTTTGTTTAAGGGAAAATAGAGAACTGATAAAATTCATTAAAAATAACCTAACTGAAATATTTATCGACCTCATGAGCCAATTGAAAATAATTTTGATACTTAGGGTCCAAAATAAAAGATTTTTAAAATTATAAACTTGTATGATATTAGCCACTAACCTCAAGGGCCTGATGATATATACCTTTGATTAAAACAAGGGAATAACCAAACAAAAGAATAACCAGCAAGCACATGAAAATTACTTGAGAGAAAAAGCTTTCTCAAAATGTTTCTTTGAATTCTGACAAAATGTCGTCCATATTTCATCTCTTTTAGGCACAACAAGCCTTTGATCATAAAATGGCACAACATTCTGGATGTTGTCGTAATAAACCAGTGCCAGTAATTCATGTATTTGGCTCTAGAAGAAACAATTAGAGAAAAAATAAAAGGATGTCAGAAATTCACCAGAAGAAACACAATCAGCAGAAAGACTTGCACTGAAACAATCAAGACCTGCTGATCCAGAGTCCTAGATAAAGCTAAACTCATCAGTAAGCAACGGCGGCTACGTCTACGTCCAATCTCAACTCTTTGAGGTACTGTAGAACTCTTCCTCCAGTTCATAATGTTTACATGCTTACTGCCATCATTTAGCAATAAGTCCACTTCCTGCATTGAAGGTGACCAAAAATTCCTCCATCAAGGGAAAACATAAGTGGAAAGCATAATCCATATCCTAAATTTTAAACAAGCATGATAACAAAAGAAAACTCAGACGAGACTTTACCTCATCATAAATATTAGCAAGCTTTTGCCAGCTCTCAAACCGTAAAGGATTGTAAAGCAAATCATATTTGAGTAGATTGGCGTTTTGTTCAACAAATTCTTCACCTTCCATTTTCAGTACAAAGCCAGGATATTTATCTGTGGCATTTGTATCCTCAGCCTGGGACATAAAATAATACAAATTTTTATAGACCTCCATGTAGGATTCTGAGCTGCAACTGCATTAAAATGTCAAAAAACAGAAAACTTCAGTAATTTACCATGATCAAACTTTTCAATAAATAGTACTAGCCAGTGGATAGAAAATAATACCCAACAACTGGTGATGTTTTAAGTGCTTCAGGCCCTCTTCCATTCATGAACAACAGATTCATGATAGCTTCCTGTTTTCCATCAGTTCCACACAATTCATACAGCTTATTCTCACATAACTGAGGGTTATCTAAGAATCTATCAATTGAATTTTCCACCAATAACTCATTTGGAGGTTGAGTGAAGTGCTTACGAATAGCCCTGAACACTCTCCGAAGTTTTACCAAGCCAGTTCTCTGTAAACCACAGAAAATTTATTACAATAAAAGGCAGGATGATAAAGAACCGAAAGCTTTGTCAAGTTCTGCTGATATTAATTATAAGAATGTCGTGCAAGGGAAATGCAGATATAACTACGCACTGATAAAGCTCTAGAATATGGAAGAATATACTGAAATACGTCAGCACACTGTTCCTTGGTCTGGTAATCTCCACGACTAGTGTTTTTATGTATGGCTAAGTCCTCTTCACTGGATGAATCTGGATTTATGTTAAGACCATACAAACAGAAGAAACTCTGATCCAAGGCATTTTCAATACCTGGATCCACTTTTTCTGTTTCACCCTCCATTGCTTGGACACTGGCCTCAGCATTTTCAAATGTTCCATCTTGCTTTTCAGTAGAATCAGAATTCAAATCTATAGAAAGCTTTCCCTTCATCACACCCTCATCCTTAGCCTTCTCTTCAATAGGCACGCCACATTCAACATTCATTCCCTCTTGGATGTCCCTTTGTAGCATTTCATCTTTTGCATTTGCACCTACATCAAATTCAGAAGGCAACTACGAGTTACTAGAAAAAGTTTTTCCTTTAAGGAATATAAAAGGTAAAAGTGTATTTTGTTTCCTTCTAGTTCAAACCTACCATATAATGATCTCAGTTTCATATCTAAGGCCAACAGATGCTTAATTGCAAATTTAAGAAACGTCCCTTCCTTTCCATCACTATCCCTACCAGCACAACAAAGCCCATATTCCGCAAGCAAATCATGAACAGCAACAATTAGATCAACCTGACATGTTGCATTTATTGGAAACTATCTGTAAGTTCAATGAAGAAGGATGAAGTAATAAGTTCATTCGTGCTTTCCATTGATGAATAAATGAATATATTTACTTGAGCTTTAACAGGCATGGAAGGGTGAAGATGTTGCAGTTTGCACAATGCAGTAGCAGCATCTACAAGAAGACAAGATTCCAATTGATCCATGTGACTTGAGCTTCCTGGAATAGAGACTTTATGGGTGAGGATCTTTCTAACAGAATAACACATTACTTGTAGGAGCACACGCTGAAAATCACCAATGACATTATCAAGAGAGTTTATGCAACCCTGCAGGAACCGGGGGGGAGGGGGGGGAAGGATTCAAATAAAATCTAAATGAGTGTACGGTATGAACAAACAAACAGCACAGCAGTCTCAGATAGAATATTTAGAAATGTAATACATCTTTAAACTGATGTTAGCCTTATTTTTAAACAAGAAGCTTTAAATGGTATTGGACACTTTGATTCAAAAAAATTATCATATCTGTGAATTAAAGAAACGCAGTAGAAATCAGAAAATGAAGCATGCTTCCTCACCACAAGAAATTTCGAAAGTAAACTAGATAGCCAGAAAATTGATCTGTCAATGATACACGTGCCTAAGTAAATAGCTTCAGAGAAATATGAATTTTTTGTATAATCATTATTCTAGAAGTCTGTCTTGCATGCCATTGCTATGTAATAAGCAAAATAATGGGTTTCTTTCAAATTACATGCAGTTTATTCGATGTTGCTTTTGGATTAAAAAAAGGACTGTAAAATAAATTGAAAGAGTTACATGTTTTAAAGCCAAGCTGCATTCAACATTACAAAAATGAGCAGCAAAATTTATAGCTGCAACAGATTTAACAGAAGAACATATTAATGAAGACAAAGGCCCATTGCCAACTGTCCAAATGTATGTCATGTGGTCTTCCACTAGCTGAGTCTATGTTGTGTTTCCAGCAGCAATGGCCTCCCAAAAATAGACCAAATTTTGAGGTGAAAGGCTGTGTGAGGAAGGGGTGAGAGACAAAGCCATTTGCCACATGAAGTAACTCAAGTGAACAAAAGACACAAAGTAGCTCCCAAGAGGAAGGCCAAAGGGGCTGAACTCTCTCAGATCAAGCAGCAAAGACGATGTAATATGACTAAATTGGAAGGCATATACACTTCACGGATGATATCTCCAACATCATTCCTAGGATCTGCCAAAGCTTGCTTGCTTCAAATAGCTTGACCACAAAATGTCCTACTTTCTTGATAGCTGAAAACAGGGAAAGAGGAAAATATACTGCTTGCAGGTGGAATAGATAGATCACGTACATACTAACATAAGCCATTCTATTCATAAGACGCCCAACAAAGTTGAGCGCAGGGCATCAAGTCAAAATAGCAAGTCAGTTAAACTTGGCCCTAAAATAGCTGCAAAATAAACTTTGATCTCACAGCATGCTCATCCCTTATGTTTGCAGATGCAAAGTTCAATCAAATGACAGTTCATCGTATAATTCTTTGTACAGATCCATCTTCCCAGCACAGTGATCTCAAAACCATCAAAGAGAGACCCTGTAAATCACATACCTTTAAAGCCACACATTACTACCTTACCCATTTTGGACAGTTTCATATTTAGTACAAATCTTGTTAAAAAACTGTTCACGAAGTACCTAACACCAAGATAACAAATAAAGCATAAAATAACGAATATTCGGAACTGGAGCCAAAATATTGATAATTCTAAAAATAAATATGTAAGTTAATAAAATGCAGAAGTTGAAGTCCATAGAATTCATGCAGACAGAATTCAGATAAGTTATTACAGTAATAGTTAACTTACATGAGCTGCATTTTGGTCCATAATGTTTTTCAGCCTTGCTGCAACTTGAGATATATCCTTCACTTCTTCAGCAACCATATACAACCATTGCTTGATGCTGGATTCTGAGCTATCCAAATCAAAAACAGAGTTTGCCTTTGGAAACAATACTCGATCATTTTGTTGTGCAGGAGAATCAAGCATACCAGTAGCAACAGCTATTAACTGCAATTTCAAACGATGAGAGTTCAAATAGACCTCAATATTTATTGGTTGTGTCTTTTCACAAGCTGATATCAAGGCATCGATAGCCCTTAATTCCAGTGATATAACGCTGTCACTTTCCTTTGGGTTGGCAGATACCATATCAAGGTAGACATCCTTAGATGAGAACAATAATGGGGAAAGCATCTCTACACACTTCTCATACAAGCCTTTCTCCATAAACTCCACATTAATCTTTTGAAGAAGTTCATCAACTGATAGCAAATTAATTTTATGAACAACTCTGTCAACGTTAAGTGACCTGACAAGCCTGCAATGAGGTAAAGGAACCACATCCGGTATCACATTGCCGTTTTTCAAAATTGATAAGCAAATAAAGAACTCTTTCAAGGCTTTTTCCTTGTTAGAAGACAAAAGGGACAGGCATCCACTCAACCAGAAGAAACGAACACAAAATGCAGTATTATCTGTTAGTGGAGAGTGGTCCTCACTGGATTCCTGGCAAAGGCCATTGAAAAGTTTAACATTTTTGCTTTTAAAACTGCCATTTACAGAATTTATTAATATGTCACTATCCTCCAAATAAAAGCTGGTTTTTGAACTACTAGGGTGATCGCAGAGACCAGCTAAGACGTCAGGTGAATCCATTGCCACCAACTCAACCACTTTACAAATATGATAAGAAGCCTCAGAGAAAAATTCCAGCCGCTTAGATTGATCAGTAGACATTGACCCTTGATCAAAGCATAATTCAGCGAGAAACAGGCAGCATAACGGCGTTCGATCCTGACCCCAGCGCCTGGTCAACTTTTCTAGATCCAGGATCTTACTAAAACTATCATCATAAGAAATATTGGTTTTTGAAACTTCTTCTAGCAACATATGGGCTAAATGGTGAGCACCATAATTGTTTGAAGCCTTGGATATGAATCGAGCAACATCATCATGTTCTCCAACTAATGAATATGCAAGATTGTCCATACTAGAATGAGCAGAACAATCAGCACTATTTTTTCCTTCCTTATTCATTATAAAGGGTTCTAAAGTTTCAAAGAGAAATTTTGAAGGGTCTTTTCCACTTGAAAACTCCAAGTCTTCTTTTCCCAACTTCCGACTTCTAAGCCTTTCAAGGCGCATACTTCGCCTTTCCTGCTGATGTTCTTTATCTGCACATATTTCCTTCTCTTTACTCATTTTTGTTTCATCAAAAGCAGAACTAAAAATTATGTTTGTACCAGATGGACAAATCTCCTGTCCAGAAGAATCCATAGTAAGTTCAGAATTTGTTGGTAAGCATATGTCAATCCTTATATCAGTGAACGACTGTGATCCACATTCATCTACCCTGGTTATATCATTTACTCCACTTTCCTGTTGCAAAGCCTTAGACTCAGATAACTTACCAGATGTAGGAAGCAAAAGATGTAAAACAGCATCTGCCATGATTACCCATCTTGCTTGTGACAATTTGAGTTCAATAGTTTGTTTAATTCTTTTTGATGATGCATTACCAGCAAAATATTCATTTGTTAATTTTCTCTTCTCAGGAAATGTTAACCTAAAGTGCTTTGGCTGTAGCTTATCAATTCCACGAGGAGCAAATGGAATTGGTTCTGCATCCTCAATAATCTTCTTGACATGAAGAGCGCGATAATGTGATGGCCAATGCCGCAATATTAGGTCTGCCGCTGAAAGACAAGCAACCTCATCTCCAATAGCTATAAGTATCTCCAAAAGTTTTTCCATGCAGTTCCCTGCATGTCAAAGCATTAATTTGGTATCAAGTAAAGTAGAGCATCACTTGATAGTGAAAAGGACAGACCTGCTCTGAGATGTAGGAAAAAGTGCAATGAATACAAAACAACAAAAAGAAATTTTCAACTTTCTTACAATTGTTGGGGCTGCACAGAAGACCCTGCTCAAATGCCCAACGCGACATACTTAATAAGCCCATGGTGCAAGAAAGTGTACCCAGCTGATTCCAAACTACAGAATCCTTTGAATCAATCTCCACAGCCTGAAGATAACATTTAAGAGCACTATTATAGTGCTCAGAGCCTTGGTGAAGATAAACAGAAGCAAGATTCTTCAGTGTAAAAAACCTGCACATAGTAAAAACAAATCATAGGAAAAGAAGAGTAACTTTGAGGAAACAGCATCAAGAGAAAAGCCTTTCAAAAAGATTTAATACAACAACAACAACAACCAAGCCTTAATCCCACCAGGTGGTGTCGGCTACATGAATCCTTTGTTTCCATTGCGTTCTATCAATTAACAAATTCTTATCTAAATCTAAATAACTAAGATCACTTATTATAGTTTCTTGTCGTGTCTTCTTAGGTTTCCCTCTTCCTTTTTGTACATGAGCAAGATCCAATCGAGTTTCTAACTGGAGCTTCAATTGGCCTACGATTTATATGTCCAGACCATCATTAAATTCTATAAATAATATATATAAAATAGAAAAGATCAGCTTAGCTGAAATGCATGCACATAGGTGGTTGAACTATAGAAATATTAGGAAGGCATAGCACACCTAAAAACTGATTTGACATGAATCAATCTTTATACAACTTCTACAAATGCAGTCAGGGTTCATCATGGATCATTAGTTGAAGGTCAAAATAACAATATTTTCAGAAACTTGAAAAACATTACGTTTTTCTTAAAAGATTCTCAAACAGGATGAATAATAGAATTTGAGGTATGAAACATACAACAACAAACCCAGCCTTTATCCTAATAGGTGTCAACTACATGAATCCTTTATTTCCATTACACTATCAAATAACAAATCTTCATTAAGCTCTAAGGGCTTGTTTGGCATTTGCCAAATTTTGGGCAAAAAAATATAATAACAATATTTTTAATTTATTATAAATTTTAATAACTTTATTTTACATCCAACACAAATTTGAACTTTAAAAATCAACTTTATTTCACATCCAACACAAATGTCAACCTTAAAATCAACTTTATTTCACATCCTGCACACCTCCTAATATTAAAATAATTTTTTTTCCCATAAACTCTATAAAATAAAATATTTTTTCTCTTTCCTTACTCAAATTTATCCTCCAATCAAATAAGCCCTAAATATGCAAGATCATTTTTTATAATTTCTTGTCATATTTTTTTTTGGCTTTCCTCTTCTTTCTTTTACATGGGTAAGATCCAACAATTCAACTTTTTTCACTGAAGATTCTATCGACTTATGAATTATATGTTCAAAACATCTAGGCCGACTCTCTCTGAGTTTATCTTCAATTGAGGTCACTCTAACCTTTTCACTAATATATTCATTCCTCATCGTATCCTTTCATGTATACCAGCTCATCTACCTTAACATCCTCATTTCTGTAACACTTATTTCATTTGTGTGTTTCTGCTTTGTAAGTCAATATTCAACAACATATAATATCATTAATCTTATAACTATTCCATAAAATTTACCTTTAAGTCTGAATAAAAAATTTCTTATCACAGAATATGTCAAATGCATTCCTCCATTTTATCCATCCTATTTAGATCATGCTAATAACATCACCATCTATTTCACTGTTATTCTGCATGATTGATCCGAGATATGTAAACCGTTTACTCTTCCGGATAACTTGATCATCAATTATCAAGTGCTTCTTTCTTAACTAAATTTACACTTCATATATTCAATTTTTGATTTGCTAAAACAAAAATCTTTCAATTTTAATGTATTTTTTCATAACTCAAATTTCACCTCAGCATCTTCTCTAGTTTTATCAACGACGAGAATATTATCTATAAAAAGCATACACCAAGACACTTTTTTCTTAAATTTGTCCAATCAAAACCTCTATAACCAATGCAAAGAGATACAGATTTAAAACTGAACCTTGATGTAATTCAAGTGAAATAGAAAAGCATAGTCAAAGTCTCTTGTGCTCGAACACATATAACAGCTCATTTATACATGTCCTAAATAGCTTGAATATAAGCAGTACAAACTTCTTTCTTTTCTAAAACTCTCTAGAGCACCTCTTTAGTGACTTTAATATAAGTTTTTTTTAAATCAATGAAAACCAAATGCAAACCTTCTTTCACTCCCTAGACATCTCATATGAATCAAGTTGCACACAATTGAATTTTCCTTAGTCAAAATTTGAATTTTACAATAATAATAGAGAGGTATTCATATTGAGAGCACCTTACAGTGAAATCAAAAAAAGACAAGTACATACAAAAAATAAACGTATCAGATATCTCTACAACAAATATGAAACTAATCCTACAATAGTAAAATCAAAATCAATCAAATACGATGGCAATTAACCAAAAATATCTTAATCTCCAATCAACTAAAATTGAATCTTCAATTAGCATCAAATCTTTCAAAAATGTCGAGAATAATCTACCATGAATCAAATCAGAACAATATGATCTCATCTAATCTATCAAATACAACACCTACCTAGAATGAACGTGTTGCTAAATGATGTCCACCAAAAATAACCCTAAAAATAATGTGTAATAACTTTATCATATGTTTGTTCAACTCAAAGACATTGGGAAATTAGTCATATGGAAACAGAATCAAACTCTCTAGTCCCCTACTTTATCCAAAAGCCCGCACGAATCTGAATGTAAGCTCCAAGGCACCACCATAGTGAGCTAAAATTGAATAATAGCAAAATGAACTCAAAATATGACTATTTACCCAACCACCAGTGGTCAAATCATTTCTAGAAAATACAAGCCAAAACTTATATGGATTTTTATGTACGCAGAAACTAAAAAAAAAAAAAAAAGGTGATGGAGGACCAAATAAAAGGCAAAATAATGTAAAATTACAGCAGCATGGAATTACACAAAATTCAAATTTACAGGTAGGATAGGAGAAAGAAAATGATTCTCAATGACACAGTTTATGTTAGGTTTATGAACTTTCCAAATGGAGAAATGTGTTTAATAAAGGGAAAAGTTTAATCAAGACTACTTTATATTAGCTTGAAGTGTCTCCAACTAAATACCTTAGCTGAAGTAGATGGGTGTCACCAGAATTCTTACTGACCTACAAGGAGAAACGTTAATCAGAAGCTAGAACCTAAATAATTTTTTTGTAAAAAAACCATGTATAAGGTACCTTTGAACATGATAACAGAGGATCTTTAAGAACAGCCTGAAAAAGCTCATGAGCTTTAGCATAATCTTTAGCTTGCAACTTCAATAGCCCCTCATGGTAGGTCTGAGAAAGATGAAACTCCTAGAATAATACAAAAGCAATATTAGATAAATTTTTTTTAAGAGGAATGACAAGCTCATTTTTGTGAAAGGAAGTATGGAAAAAGAAAATACTGATGCTTGTCCATCAACTGAATGCCACTAGTAATTCTTCTCAATATGTAATTCACTTATTTCAGTGCTTAATAGAAGGCTTTTGTAGGAAGTCCATCCTCAAGATTGTAACCAATAAATTCAAAATAATGTGCCACAACGTTGTGAATTCAAAGCAACACAGCTTCTTTTCAATCAGCTCAGTTTGGTACAGCATCGTTCCATGAACAACTTAGCCAAAATAAGTGGCTTGACGATGTCTGTTTACTTTACGTTGGAGAATTAAGATCAAAACATGAATTTACCCAATTATTTCCACGTAACATAAAAGTATTGTAAATGGACGCAACTCCAGGGCCATAAGTTGCCAACACAACTATCTTAAAAAAAAAACACAAACAAACAGCCTAACAAATACCCAGTACGATTCACTGCACTTAAACCCTAGAATACAGAACTCGGAAGCAAAAAAACCGAAGAAAACAAACTTTACAAGAAAACTTACAGCAATGCGTCTTCTGCACTCATTTACGTGTAAGAGAAAATAATCGAACGAAAAATAGTTCCCTCTACGTTCCTCTAATTTCAACTACAAGCAATACAAAAGCAGTGCTGCAAACCAAATTACATGCCTGGGCTTCCTTGGTAGGAGCGAGGGGCTCCCGCTGGCCGCTGGAGTCGGAGTCATTGATAGCAGCGATGGAGAACTGCGAAGAGATGGAACACGGTGGTCATCAGAGAGTGCGAGAAGCAAGGAGGGGTAACAAGGAGAAGAGTACTGTAGAAGATTGAGCACTCACCATGGTTAGAATTGAGTCCGGAGCATCAGAAGATCGGAGAGCCGGAGAAGACAACGGATGCCTCAGACGGGAGCTGTGATGCCTGAGCCTGATTCTTGAAAACGAAACGGGGAAGGGAGCTCGGACGGGACTCCGGAGAAATGAGAAATTTCAGTGCATAATACCACGTTAGTATTATTAGGGTTAATAACTATTAGATTCCACTAATTTGACCCTATTATATATAATTGTATCTCTCTAATTTTTTAAATTAATTAAAAAAAATTAATTTAAAGTAAAATATAAATAAGTTTTTTAATACTAATTAAAAGACTTATTAGAGAATATTTTCTTGAATTAACAAGTCAAACTGGACTTTATATTAATTTAAAATATTAATTTAGCTTTTAAATTAGTCAAATTAATTCATAAAATTAGAGAAAACATTCACCATTTAGTCTTTTTATTAATATTAAAAAATATATTTATATATTATCTCAAATTAGAAGGCCTACTTAATTTAAAAACTAAAAGGACCTTATTGTATATAGGCATAAACTAAAGGGACCTTATTGCTATTATTATTAGTATTAGTATTATTATTATTATTATTATTATTCAATTATAAAAAAAATGTTTTAGTTTTACCACAAATTTAAGAGTTTTGATTAGTTTTGAAGTTCCTGAATTTCAACTAAAAGTTCTTGAAACTCAAAAATTTTAATCGAAACTAAAAAATAATAAGCTAAAATAAAACTTTTAAAACTAACCGTTCTAAACGAAACGAAAAACCATACATAGCATATAGGTTAATAAAAGGTGCTATGGATAAATTATAATGGGGTGGCTTTACAAGCAGCATGAGTACAAATTAGTGGATACCATCGCCTAATCCTCACTTTGAACAACAAAAGGATCAGACCATACATCTGATTGTCCGATCATATAAGATGATCAAGTAGATAATCTAATATGTTAACCAAACAGATCATCTAAACAATTGATTCCAATAGTTCCCAATAACTGCTGGAACGTTCGTTCACTACGAATGAATTGTCTGGTCCATCTATAAGTATAAGTTTTCAGCTATCAATTACTCATTTAATCTTTTCTCTCATTTTAGGCAATTTTTATGACATGTCCACCACGACTTAGAGAAGAAAAGAAAGCCATAAAGACCATCGGGATACGCTTTTAAGGGAGTTAATTATTAGATGATTTAAGGTGCGTGGTGTTTCTTCTATAGTTTCAGGCAATATGGTGTAACCAGCTAAGAAAAATGAGGTTAGGATACTAGTGAAAGAGCTGAGGCAAGTGGCAAAAGCCCTAGAGGCAAAAGTATCATTCTTTTCATCCTGATATGATTTAAGTATTTCACATTAAAAATATCTAATTTAGATTTCTTGCATCATTTTTTAGTTTTTACTTTCCAATTTACTAAAATCTCATAATCCTTCGTAAAAAACTTTGTTCTCATTATTCTATTGTAGTTTCACTTCACATTACTGAGACATGTTTTATTAATGCTTTAACATGTTTCTTTCATATCTGAATTACATGTCATATTGTTTGATAGAGCATGATTTGTTTTCTCATGGAATTCATTTTTATGTGATAAACTTATGATCTACACTTTGTTTAATTTATGACATGAAATTTGCTGTTTGAATATTGTTTCAGTGATTATTAGTATTTGTGTGATAACTTGGACCCAAAGATGATGGCCGAAGTGATGTCTGCATGATTAAATTGAAATCACCCGGATAAGGAGTGACTCCTGACAGACTTCTAGATGGAGGAGCATATGAATGAATTATCTTACATCAAAAATAAAGAGAATTTTTATACTATATAAATAAATAACTGAAAAATAACTCCACATTAGGATCATGAGATATTATAATATGATATTAAAGTCAACCTTTATAATACAATGTGGTTCGAGAATAAACTAGGTGAAAGCTGATGGGCTTGAGATGACCTGAATAAAAGAGGATGAAGAGTGATCATCAGAGTGATATCTGTATAATTAAATCAAAATCACCCACACAAGGAATGACTTCTTGCAGATTTCTAATTAGAGGGGTATAAAAATGAATTATTCCACATTGAAAAATAGACGAGAGTTCATGAACTCACCCCAATACCACTCTAGCTCTGACTTAAATACATTTAACTATAGGATTTTTCATTATTAGCCTCATAGTTTTTTCTCAAAAGACGCCTCTAAAATTTAGATCATATTATTTACTTATATAGTTCAGGAACTCTCCTCTCTTTTCGATATAAAATGATTTATTTTTATACCATTTTCACCTAAAAACTTGTTAGGAGCTACTCCTTATCTAGGTGATTCTAATTCAATCATATAGATATCACCCCGAGAATCACATCTCACTCTCTTCAGTTCTTAGTCGTCAAAGTTTGTGTGTTTGTTTAATTCATTCTTTAATGTAAAAGTGCTTGAAATAGTAGTCTTAAATCTTTTAAATTTCTGCATTTCATTTCCCAATAGTGTTCTTTGAATCTTTTATGGTCCTTTATGGTTAACATTTTCTTGATAGACTTACTGTTCTGTCTAGGCAACTATGTTAAAACCCCCACTTGCTGACCATCATTTAATTTTATACCTAATTGATCCATATATACATCAAACAAAATCACAAAGGGTGTGCTTATTTAGATAGTTTAAAATTGGCCTCGTTAATTTGAACTTATCATATCACATAATATAAATTTTAATATTAGAATTTAACTATTTCTTATATTATATATATATATATATATATATATAAAATAGGGTATATTGCAAGTACTCTTATTTGGCCATATGTACAAGTAGATTCTTACTATTTAAAAATTATTAAAATTGGTCCATCAATTTAAGATAATATGCAACTAAGCCCAAAAATAAGGTTTGGTGATAAAAAAAATTTGAGAAATAATATTTTTACTCATATATTTTCTCTTTTCGTTCCCTCTCACCTTGCACTCTCTCTTCCACGCAAAGGGTAGCGGGTCGCCGGCACCCGCATCCTCCGTCTGCACACACACACACACTCTCTCTCTCCTCCTGCACACACATTTCTCTCCCACGCGGAGGGTGGCAGGCTGCCGGCGCTTGCCTCTCTCTCACCTTGTACCCCCTCTCTCTCTCCCTGTGACACCCTGAAATTATATTTGAAGTGAAAAGAAATTGAATTATAATTTTATTTGAGGCTTAAAAATTAAAGCTATTTTGGACTGAAAATGAAAGTTTTTGGACCTGAAAATAATAATTTTGGACCTATTTATAAGAGGTTGAAAACAGAGGGACACATTGCAATTGTTCCATTAACAGGCGAACAGTCCGCAAGAACCGCCTTTCGCCGTGTCGCTCTTTTCCGTGTGCGAAGGAGAGAGAAAGGGAATATTCTCTCTCTCTCTCTCTCTCTCCCTCCCTCACGGTCTCTCTCTCTCGGTTTCATGCGTCCGCGCCCCTCCGTTCC
>KZ451982.1:2303102-2344649 GCA_002786265.1 Apostasia shenzhenica
CTCTGAGGAAACGCGGTTTCTTCCCGCGCGACAAGGCATGACCGCTGTGAACAGTGTTCGTGGGGGAGTTAGCGCTACATGGAAGTCACAGTACTACCTCCGCGAAGGCATTAATGTTGGGCCGTCGCTATAAGCGTCATAGTTCTCATCGGCTAGAAGTACTAGACATAACAGGCTCAGGGTATATTATACTTCCCTGTAGCAGCAGCCTTCAAAGAGGTTGAGATCCAAAAAATATCTTAAATACTGTAACAAAAAGCGCATTTCTAGTGATCTTTTCAGGCCTCTCGAAAAGGAGCCATGGTTTTTCCGCCAGTGGCGGGTTTCCTCACGGTAAAAAAATCTTTGATTGTTTTCCTGTCGTAACAATTAATTAAGATTAATATTTTGTTGGGATTCTGAATATACGAAAAAAACATGCTCGACAGGAGAGTTTTTTTTTTTTTTTTTGAAGATTCAACAGGGAATTTTTACAGTTTCCATTCTTGGTGAGCATGATATCACTCTGGGAATCAATCACTTTGAAGGAAAAGCGAACCCTTTGGGCTCCCCATGGAAGAGATGACTGCTTATGTGGTGTGAAGGAGAGGTCCAGCTTCATCAATCTGGATGCTTGTGGTGATCGCATGATCGAATGGTATGCTATCAGCGAACACCAATGATCTCAACTTGCGGCAATTAGCAATAATTGGCAAGAGTTAAGAATAACGTGATTAAAAGTAGGGACGAACATGTTTACTTGTGATGGGCCAGTATGATTAGATTTAAGATTAAGTTCAAATGAAGCAGAAAAGTTGTGCAGTCAAGTCGAAGCAAGTCTGTTATCAAACAGCCTCACATGCAATGCACAGCATTCATCTTAGGGGGCGTTTGGTTCAATGTTATCTTGATGTGTATGGTTTATGTTATCTTAAGAAAGTAATTGTTTGGTTTAAATGACATCTATGAAAGTAATCTTCTATTAGATTATAGCAATTAGGTTAGTTAAGAGATGATATCCTGATTGTCGTGAATTTAAATTACATAACGATAATACCAAGAATAACAAGCTGGAGACCGGAAACGGCCCCGTTATTATTTCTGATTTGCAGTTGTAATATTAACTTCGACTGATTGGGTTTAGTGGAGGAAATCAGGCCTCAATTTGTAAGGTCGTCAAACACGTTTGAGTTGCAAAGGAATGATCAAGTTTAACAGTCAGGATTTCTTGCCAGGCAGGAATTTGAATTTTCTGAAATCATGCACACTCCAGAACAAATAACCAAAAATATCTTTTTTTTTCTTTTTGTTTTTTGTGTTGATTATAACCAAGTTAGGTTTTAAACTTGCTGAACCAAACAAGAAACGTTATTGTTCGATATAAAAAGAAAACACAAAAACGTCCATCATTAAAAGATCTTTGATATTGGGCTTGGGAAAGCTGGCTTGTATAGGTTGTGAGTGTGGACAGTAATAATTTTATTTCATATATGTCCCACGCTCCTAATTGGTAACTTCTTTGTAGTATAAATTCAATTAATTATGTTTTTTCTTCTACCTTAAGGTTAGAGAAAAGTTAGGGGTCGACAAGACTTGCAAGCTTGGAAGACGTCGGGTCTGCAGCTCATGATGCCATGGTTAAAGCTCTGTTACCCATTAGCTAAAGCCTTGAAGGATTTTCTAAGTCATGACCCAAGAATTTTATTGTTCTTATAGTTATGTTATTGTCCAGGTGTGAATTTCTATTCAAAGCAAAATGTAGATAGGGATATGGGATATAAGATGGAGATCAGGGGTTGTAGGCCTCAAAACTAACCGTGTGCCATCGCCTAATAGAGTCAAAGGTTTATTATCTTGAAGTAAATGAGACCATGCAATGAGCCCGTCCAGGCCCAAAAAATCCAACAACACCCTTCTTCAGGTGTCGTGATTAAGAACTCATGCTTTGTTTGGCCGAATCTTCTTGTCAGTCCGCAATCAGATGGCTTGCAAGAATCGGTGCATAGCAGTACTGTTTTGCTGAAATAGTCTTGATCTTTTAGGAATTGTCAATATTTTGCTGGAACTGGTTTCAGTAAAGACAAATTATAGAGTCGATATCATGAAAAGTTTGAAATTATGTTTTCCGTGACTTATAACAATATTTTAGATAGAAATACGTCTATAAAGATTTTGTCAGATTATTACGATTTCTCTCTGTTATGGTATTAGTTTCAGCTCTAACTTTTATTGTATCCATGTCACCAACAGCTTGGGGCATCGTGTAGGACAGTAACAACCATATTGGAGAAGTGTTACTATTAGAAGAAAATTCTAGAAATTCCAAGAGTTTTATTTGTATTATCCTGTTATTTCAGTCAGTTTACCTTTTGTTATGATTATGCACATGAAAACGTCCATGTTTTTCTGTGAGCAAACTCCAGGTTTTCAGTGTGAGCAGAACTCAATGGGTCTTCTTAGATTGAGGTACGTTTGTTAAGGTGTTTTATTTTTAGGGTAAGATGGAGGCTTTTCTTTATGTGGACCAAATTTGTTGTGGGAGGAAGCTCTCTCATCTATTCCTGCTTGCTAATTGTAAATGTCCTCCATATCTCTTATCATTTTTTGCTTTTTGAATTATAAGCTTTTTTTTCCTTTTTTTTTGCTAATGTTCACCCAAGCCGAACAGAAGGAGTATCATCCCGAAAAGCAGACGCCGAAGAAGATGTCAAAAAACAAAGCTCCGACGCGACATCTGACCGTTGGGGGATTGTACTTCTCTGAGGAAAACGCGGTTTTCCCGCCGACAGGGCATGACCGCTGACACACCGTACATGAGTCACATACTAGCCATCCGCAGGCATTAATTGGGCCGTCGCTAAGGTCATAGATCACTCGGCTAGAAGTGACTAGACATAACAGGCTCAGGGTATATATACTTCCTGTACACAGCCTTCAAAGAGGTTGAGATCCAAAAAAATATCTTTCAAATACTGTAACAAAAAGAGCGCATTTCTAGTGATCTTTCAAGCCTCCTCGAAAAGGAGCCATGGTTTTTCCGCCAGTCGGTTTTCCACGTAAAAAATCTTTGATTGTTTCCTGTCGTAACAATTAATTAGATTAATTTTGTTGGGAATCTGAATATACAAAGAAAACATGCTCACAGGGAGTTTTTTTTTTTTTTTTTTTGAAAGATTCAACAGGGAATTTTTACAGTTTCATTCTTGGTGAGCATGATATCACTCTGGGGATCAATCACTTTGAAGGACAAAGCGACCTTTGGCCTCCCCAGGAGAGATGACTGCTATGTGGTGTGAGGAGAGTCCAGCTTCATCAATCTGATGCTGTGGTGATCCATGATCAATGTATCTATCAGGAAGCACCAATGATCTCAACTGCGGCATTAGCAATAATTGGCAGAGTTAGAATAACGTGATTAGAAAGTAGGGACAACAATTTATACTTGTGATGCCATATGATTAGATCAAATTAATTCAAATGAACAGAACAAGTTGTGCATCAAGTCGAGCAAGTCTGTTATCAAACCCCACATCAATGCATCAGCATTCATCTTAGGGGACATTTGGTTCAATGTTATCTTGATGTTATGTTATGTTATTTAGAGAAAGTAATTGTTTGGTTTAATGACATCTATAAATAATCTTCTATTAGATTATACAATTATTAGTTAAAAGATGACATCTAGATGTCGTGACATTTAAATTACATAACATAATACCAAGATAACAACGAACCAAACGCCCCCTTAATTATTTCTGATTGCATTGTAAATATTACACTTCAACTGATTGGTTTAGTGAGGAGAATCAGCCTCATTTGTAAGGTCGTCAACAAGTTTGAGTTCAAAAATGATCAAGTTTACACAATTTTCTTCCCAAAAGGGCAGGAATTTGATTTTCTGAAATCATGCACACTCCAGAAAAATACCAATAAATCCTTTTTTTCTTTTGTTTTGTTTGATTATAACCAAGTTAGAGTTTAAACTTGCTACCAAACAAGAAACTTTATTGTTTTCTATAAAGAAAAACACAACATGGGAATTGATATAAAGTTAGATCAGCTGCGACGCTATCGATATAATTTACAGTTTCAAGCCTTAAGTCATATCACCCTTATATGCTTTTAGAAATATTACTTTGTTATATTTTATTTAAGTCGAGTTTATGTCTGAGTTATTTTAATTTATATTGTATTGGTACGAATGCCCATTTTAGTGTATTATTAATTTGTTGGGTTTATTTGAGTTGGCGAATCAAATTCACATTGTATTCCTTTAGACTTACTTGTAAGGATGCCAAAGAAGAGGGCTCACATTGCAATTTATCCTCTAAGAGCCCTAATAAGCAATGTTGTAAAACCGGACCAACCAGCTGGTTCGACTGGTCGGACCACAAATCAGTCTCTAATCCGGTCCAATTTTATATTAAAATCGAAGGAGTATTAAACTGATTTAGACTGTATTGAATCAGTCAAACTAAATGAACTGATTGAACCGGTAAAATGCCAGTTCAACCGAAAAATTTATATTTTATTTTTGTTAGTTAATATTCGTAATTAAGTTAATAAATTTTTTAAATAAAAAATTTATGTTAGATTCATGTTTATAATTAAACTTTTTTTAAAAAAAAAAACTAAACATTTTTACCTCAAATGGATATTAATTAATTTTATATTAAATATATATAATATATATAGTATTTAATTTTTATTTATTATATTAGAAATAATATATATATATATATATATGTCATATGTGTTTATCAATTTTTATTGATTATGCTGAATATATTTTAATTTATCTCTGTTGATCATATTAATAATAGTTATTTAATTATATTTATATGATAAATACTTTATATTATATATATATATATATTATATTTTTAACATTAAATTCGTAAGCGGCCCTCGCGAACGCCGACGGACGCCGGCGCGAATCCTTCTCCCAACTCCCCAGGTCGTCGGCCTCCCAGCAACATCCGCGCGCACTGCCGGCCACGGCTCTATCCACGACACGCGCAACTGTCCTGTTCTTCGGCGCACGAAGCCGTTCGGCCTCACCTTGGCTGCGTTCCTATGATGACCACCGTCACCTCTTCTCATCTGTATAAGTCTTCCAGGTTTATAGGGGAGAGGAGCTGTTGATTGAGAGTTGAATTCACCCAAGTTCAGAAAGAAAAAGTGGTTTTCTCAAGAGTATTGCTAATCCGGCGCAGGTGACCTTGGGTCGTAGCTAGGGACGCAGAGGTCTGCAGGCTTCACTTGGTACTACAGGTTCTGTTAGAGATCTTCTAATCTTTCTTTCTAGTTTCCTTGTTAACCTTCAGGTTTCGTAGTTGAATTTTCACTTCTATTTTGATTTTCACTTGTTTCCATTTTGATTTCCTCTGTTGAATGGAGCTGGGATATTATCTGAATTTCCTTTGTTGTTCACTGTTCATAGTTCTGTTTCAGATTGCTGAATTTTCTATTATATATTTTCTCTTTGCTGTTAAGTGTTTTTCATTGTTCTGAATCTGGCTTCTATTTCCATCTTTGTTGAAATGAGCTTTAATTTTCATCGTGCTGAATGAGTTTGAATTTATCCCAAATTTCCACTATGAAGTTTACCGCTCTGTCATACTGCTGAATTCAGTCCCTGTTTCTGTGCTTGTTGGAATACGCTGAAGATGAAATGAAACTTATTTTATTATTTTTTTCCTTTGCCTCATCTTGACGTAATATCACATGATTACTATTGTTGATCATTTGTCTTAATATTCTTCCAGTGAATGCTTTACATGCTCAGGTTAATTCAAGTGGATGCAAAATAGTTATTTTCTTAATGACTTAATAAGTTCTGTCTACGATTTGCATGGGTTCCTGAATTTATTTCGAACTTCTTTTAGTCTTCTACAAAATCTATGAAACCTATGTGAACGTGCAAATATTATTAATTAAAGAAGGCCTAGTTTAATCTCCACAGTTAAGTAGCATTGCATTGCATTGTTTGTGTTCATATGAGTTAGGTATTTTAAATTCATAAGACATCATATTTTAGGCTCACTAACATGAAAGAAACTTATGGCATACGCATATGCACCTAGGCACGCTACCTATTCTTTGGTAACTTGAGATTTGCATTAACAAACCCCGCGCTGCATTAGGAACCTTTAATATTTCAATTATCAAAATTTACTATGTCAATCAAAATTATCTAAAAAGAACAGCAGTTAAGTATGAAATTCAGAAAATTTGTGATATTAAATATTCAATCTCCAAATCTTAAAACTTAATTAATTTTTGCTAATGACGGTATCATTTAGTTGTATTTAAAATTGAATTATTATGTTTATATTTGAATGTACAAATATTTGCATGCTGTGAAAGAATGCTTATATTCTTTGTTGATGCTAGAATCCGTCAATTTAGATGAAAGGTTAGAATCTCGTGCAAGCAAAGCTATTGATGGTAAATCAATAACCATTGACCAAACTTAAGGTTAAGAGAAGATGTACACTGTGAGATGAATATAAGGTGTACTGAAAGAGGAGAGAACAAAGGGCTTTATGTTAAGGGAGATATACATGGAAGCTCAAGTTGGGCATATTTCAAAGTGAAAAAATTGATACCTTTAACTCAAAAATTTAGACTACTATGTTAGAATTATCATTTGTATATTAAGTATCATAACTTTTTGCTCACTATTGGTGTGAGATGATTTTTTATGTGCACTTCTAATAATCTTTCCTTTATATAAAAATCATTTGTATCAGTCTTTCATTTTCATCTATAGGTTATTTTAATTCATCAAATATTCACCTCAAAGCTCACTCAAACCATCTATCACCCGCCTGTGGATTTCTAGTTTAACTGTAGTTGAAGACGACGAAAACTCATGGGAGTATAACCTTCATGAACTGTTAAATGCAATCTAAACATCGACTCTAATGTTATGTGTTAAAGGTTAATACTTGTGGCTCAAGTTGGTCCTGATATACAAGTGAATAAATATTAGCCTAAGACCCTAACGTAGTGGGTTGAGACTATCACTTTTATATTAAGCATCACAACTTATTGTTGACTACCAATGACAACTATCCTTTTACTTCTCTTTACTTATAAATCACGTAGGTGGCTTCTTCTCTAAGTTTGGAGGCTAGTGATTGCCCCTTCAATTGCCTTAGTGTAATATAGTGGAGCTGGATTGTCCTCTTCAGGCTGTAGACTAGTGAAGGCTTCTATATTCATGATTGGTATGTTTGGGATTGGGATTGTTGTCCTTTGAAACTACCTATTAAGTTGGAGAAGTCTAGAGAGCATTCTCGAAGTTTGGGTATTGGTGTTGTCTTTGGAAGATTGGAGTTGTAGTTAATTGTTGATATTGGATACCAATTCTAAATGGTGTAGGAATTTGATTTTGGTGTGCTACTATTTGTTGAGGTTAGGTTGGAGAAAGACACTATGTTAGATCTCTAATGGTGGTTGGTGATTGTTGTGTTCCCTTGTATGATGATGGATGCCATATATGAATGTGAAAGAAATATATTGTACGTGTAGTTGTAGGGTTGCGAGGTGCTATGTGCCACTCACTCTTGGAGAAGTTTGGTGCTCTATCAATAATTTAGTGTCAAATGTTTTCTCAATGCAAGGACACAACATAGCTTATACTAGAATTGATGGGAATTCTATTTATACTTGTCATATGTAGCTAGAATGTTCTCTATAAGTGCAAGTTTTATTGATCATTGGTTGTTAACCTGTCTAACTACTCAATCAAAATATCATTGGATGACGTGTAGATTTGAATTTAACTTGTGAATTGCTATATTAACATTTTTATAAACCACTTAATAAAAGGTAATTAGCTTTTTTTAACTGATTTTGAAAGTGAAAATAATCAAATTAAGAATAATTACATGAAACTATATATACGTATTTAAATGGTACATGTGTAAATATCCCAAAACACAAATATTAACCATAATCAAGATCAAAATAATAATTAAAAAATGTGATCAAGATCATTTTCTTGTTGTCCCTCTTCAATAGTTTTAGTTTGAATATCAATTATCGATATTTATATTTTATATAAAATCATTTTCGCTTTTTTATGACTAATGTAATACTTGTTTATAGTTGCGGTCATTGATTCTTTTTAATGCTTTCACTTGCAGTTTTATAGAAGAAATTTTATCAAATGATCATTTTGTTGAGGTATTTTGTTAGATCAACCCTAGTTTCCTCTACTTTGCGTCTATTATTGAGGATTTGAAGAGGCAAGGTGACAGAGCACGTCATAGGGAATAGCCGAACGTTACATTAAATCAAGTTGACTAAGTCTTTTTTTGTTTGTTTGATTTGGATATTTTGGCCTTGTTTGGTTAGGGGTCAAAAAATCCTCAAACTCCTCAAAGAATATTTATGTCAATATTTTAATTTATTTCTCAGTGTACATATAATTAAATATCAAAAAATGATTTTATTTTACATCTTGCACAAATTTAAACATTAAGAATTAACTTTATTTCATATAAACACATACTTCAATTAAGAAAATTAATTTTATTTCACATCCAATACAATCCTCAATAGTAAAATATCTTTATTTTACTTCATAATATTAAAATAATTTTCTCTCTCTCAAAAAGCTTTAAACACCTCAAAATTATGCTCCGACTACGTGGCCTTTGTTTGACTGGCGACTCGATGTTCTTCACCTCCATGCCCATATTTGATATCCCATTTTGTTAGTCATACAACAGAAAGTTAAACTAATTTTTTAACCAACTTTTGTTTAATATTACATAACAAAACATTCAAATGGCAACTTTTTCTTTTTGGTTGAAAAGTAATAAGGTACTATAGGATGCTGTTGTATTGTTAAGCTGTCTTTTTTTCACTCTTGCAGATTTAAGATGTTATGATATATGGAAAGCATGGGTGAACCAACTATCGATTCTGATACTGGAAAAAAGCGACAACTACCTACATGGATGTTGCGTAAAAGTAATTCCAAACTAGAGAAATCTGGAAATTTGCATAAGTTATGTTCAACATCAGAACTAAATGGTACTCAGGATGCTATTTCAGTGGCAGAATCCACATCCAAAAAGCATGATATGACTCAACTAGCTCAAAGGGCAAAGGTTTCAGGGTGTAGAGAAATCTTATCAAAAGATCATTCAAATGAAACTGGGAAAATAAGTGGAGGTGAGAGTTTGAATGATTCAAAAAGTGATTATGGGAGAACAAAAAGAAAATATAGGAACAAAATCAGTGGTACAGAGTGTAAAGAAATCTCATCAGAGAATCGTTCAAAAGACACCACCGGGAAAGTCAGTGGAGGTGAGAGTTTGAATGATGCCAAAGGTCATTATGGGAGAACAAAGAGAAAATATGGGAAGAAAATCAGCGATTGTGAACAACCTGTATATATGTCTGCTTCAAGTACAGAGCACGTGAAGTTGAAAAGAGCCAGAAGCAATGATATGAAATCATTTTCCCAAGAAATTGATGAGGATGAAGTAGAATTAACAGTTGAAGATTTGCTTAGCATCGCCAATGAGGTACTTCTACCTTTGGCCTATTTGGCATTTAGCTAAAAAGGCCAAATATCATGGCTAAAATTTTCATATAATTTAAAAATATACATATATAAACGAAATAATTTTATATCTCATTCTACATAGACTTCGATATAAAAAAAATTCATTTTATATTATATTCTATAAAATTTTTAAAACATCAATCGATTATTTCACATTCTACTCAATTTTTAATATAATTTACTTTATTATCCAAAAGTGCCATTTTTTCTAATTGTCAAACTGGTTGTTATTGTTAAGTTTTTTTTAATTAATAGTATATTGTTAGCTTCAAAGATATGATATTTTTTTAGTCCTTTCAATGGCATTAGCTATTCCGTTATGATATGCTTCGACAATTTAGCTATTCAAATTTGCACTGTGTACTCCTCATGGATAGTATTAGCAAATAAGAGAGATTAGACTAATAATTTGCCTTAGTATCTTGAACCTTTTATATCTTTTGAGATTTATGGTGCATTTGATTCAATATAATCTAAATGTTTATGTTATTTAAATGTCAAAATTTTCTAGATGTCTTTTTTATCTAAAAGTTATTGATTATTTGGTTCAACATTATTATATAAAAGATTATAATGTTGTTAGCTTATTTTTATTATTTCAAACCTATCTTTTAGAAAATTCATTCATTACCGCTCTCCATTACAATTAGGGCGACATATAAATATCATTTTAGAGTCGTATTTTTGCACTTTTTTATAATATTATCTAAACATATCATTATAGTGAATAATTAATTTCTCGATAGATTAATGTTTGCTGAATAGAGTAATGATTTTACTGAATTTTGATTTCTTATTAAGCTTAAAAATGTTAGACATTTTTTGGGTGATTGACATACATACCAAAGTACTTTATTTGTATACTGACCATTCAAATATTTATTTTTGTATTAGAATGGAAGATATATGGCTATTCATTAATCTGAAAAGTTTAAGGTGCGTTTGATTCAATGCTGTTATGTTATGTTTGCAAGAATTAATTGTTTGGTTCAATGATATGTTTAAAAGATAATATTGTAAAATATTACAAAATTGCAACTTTAAGATGATATCTAGACTATGAGCATAAGTATGATACAACGATACAGATACGATACGATACGGATACGGTGATACGATAAACATAAAAAAATAGGATACAGATATGTCAGGATATAGGTGTTATATATGTGTGTGTAGTGTGTCATATTTTCATATTTAAAATATAGTTTTATGATAGATTAGAATGATTTATACATTTTATTGCTATAAGTTTTAAAAATATCTTTTAAATTTTCTTTAAATTATTATTTTTTCAAACGTTCTTGATATCATTGAAAGTAATGTTATAGACAATTTAACTTGAAAAAAATAAAAACATGCTCAATAACTATTGAATTGTTAAAATTTTTAAATTTAAAATAATATCATAAAGTTTTTTAACTACTTCTCAACCTGTCACAAGTTTTCTAAATGAGATTTTATTTTAAATATGTATATCAATAAATTAGTTTTAGTTTCGATTTAATTTGATCAAAATCAATTAGTTCAATGCAAACGAGAAACAATTAATAATAATACAGATGCTATAACATAAATTCAGATATACTAAATTGATAAAGATTGATATGTACTCTTGTTTCTTTAAGTCTTTGACTAAATAAATAGATATAAAAAAATTAAAATTTTAATTTTTTTGCAATATGAGGTTAATTAAGGTAAAAAGTTTGATCAACGTCTAATAGAAATGATGACACCATTGGTTGAGATAGAAAAAAAAGAGAAATATCAATAATATTTGTAAGGCCACAAAAAAATTCAGCTAATATATAATACAACAATTTGTGGATACGAATTTTTTTTACTTGCGAAATTTTTTTTACTTACGAAATTTTTTTATTGTCGAAACACTAGTGTATGCAAAGCTTTCTGTGATTTTAATTGTGTAGCCCAGTATATTTTTCTTTTTATTTTAATATTCGAGTCTTGTATTTTATGTATGAGATATTATTATTTTTTATAGTATAGGCTGAATTGACTGTCCTAATATTTTCTCTAATTAGAAGTATCGGAAAGTATTAGACAAGTATCGGACAAATATCGGATTTTACAAAATAAAAAAAGAAATTAATATACTATGTGGCGTATTGGATACGTATCGGTGGAGTATCAGTGAATATCGGTATCTGATACGGATACGATATGGACATGTTAGGTTTCACAAAGTATCAGTGCTTCATAGCATTTAAATATCTCCCAAAACCAAGGGATATCTAGATGTCACCTCATCACTAGTGCCTGGCAAGGTTAAGGGTAAATTGTTTTTAGGTCTCTAATAGTCAACAACTATTAATTTATAATATAATAACATTGAACCAAACAAATACATAACATAAATATTTAGTTAATGTTGACTTTTAAATAACATTGATTTCTAGATTACATTGAACCAAATTCTTCATAAGTCTGCTAACCTTTGAATATTAAGAATTTTTATCTGATCATTTGAATTTCTAATTTTTCTCCTCTAAAATAAACTGACAAATTGGCTAGGGACAGATGCGTTTAGCCAAGTTAACTTTAACCAGGTCAAAATTGGTTTTTTTTTTTTTGATGTGTGTAGGATGTAGAATAAAATCAATTTTTTATTTTAAACTTTATGTAGAATGTAAAATAAAGTAAATTTTAATATTGAAATTTGTGTAGGATTAGAAATATTATCAATTCAATATTAAATTTGTGTATATGCGATGTGTAAGGTTGACTTTAACTTTGATTAATGATAATCTGTGCAAACAAAAAGTAATTACGTTTCTTTATGAATGCCATGTTCCATTTCAGTTCGTCCGTTCTGCCAAGCATGAACAGGCTACTCCAAGAAAATCCCAACAGAAGGTTGACCATATGATCTCGGTGGCAAAGGACGTAAAGATATCTGGTTCTGCGGTATCCAGCCAGCAATTCACTAAATGCAGTCAAACTAGCTGTCATGCGGAAAATGAAGTCGAGCACAAGAGCGAGAAAGCTGCCTCCTCTTCTGCCTGTGAATTTATAGGAACAGGAGATGCTGCTCATGATATGCTTAAACTCTTCCTTGGCCCATTATTGCAGAAATCTCCTCCTCCTGGGAGATGGAATCCTGAAATAACACCAGAGCTATTAACATCTGTTTATCAGTCTGGCAGTTCAGCTAGAAGCCTTGTGGATGTTGAAGATGATGCACTTCTGATGAAAAAGAAATGCAGCCTTAAGGAGAAGGTGGCCATGTTTCTTAACTAAATAATTTATAGAATTTCTCCTCAACTTAGTTAAATGTACAGATATTCCTCGTTTCCCATAGTTAATTGATACGAGTGTTTGCCACTGTGTGTAGTTTGGCTTGACGTGTATATTGTGTATGGTTATTAGGATATGTATTTCATTGTTGTTAGCGGGAGATGGTGGATGGAAATGCTTGGTTAGCGGGTTCGGATGTGGCGATAGGATAAATACCATAGGTTAACTCTATCCGTCAAATAAAATTTTTGGCGGGTATTGAGTTAACTTACTCCAAGTTAATCCAAATGAATTGTCCAAAGGGATATGCTCTTGCAATCTTTATCCCTTTACGTAGTCGGCTAATAAATTTTGTATTGGCTGTCAACTATTTAATACAATTTTTTTTCTTTTCTAACTATAACTTTGCAAGGAAACATTAATACTATTGCATGAATTTTAAAATAAATTTGTTTTTTATTTTAAAAAAATTAATCCTACGAACAAACATTAGTACAATGCAAGTTTATGACACCTTTATTAAGGCAATAAACTAGTTAAATTGTTGTAAAAAATTTTCGACTAAAGTCAACTGTTGTATGTATGAAGATTTAGACGGCGATTGATTGGGTCAACTGCTATCTAAACTTCAAACTTTAGACGACGGTTGAATCAGTCAACCGTCATCTAAAGTCTTAGACAGTGGTTGACTTATTCAACTGTCGTCTAAATCTTCATACTTCAAATATATCAACCTGCTCTTAGCTCTAGCTCTAACTTGCTGTCAAAATTGTTTGAACTTAAAAGGAAAACCCTAGATCTACAAGCTAGCTCACTCCACGCCGCCCCTACACCTTCACCAACGACATCGAGAGTAGCTCGTCGCCAGGAAACCTCACCAACACCTAATCGAGCTACCTTCACCTTCTTCTTCTTCTTCTTAGATCTCTACAATCTAGTTCACTCCATGCCGCCCCTACTCCTTCACCGACGACATCGAGATTAGCTCGTTGTCGGGAGACCTCACCGACGCTGGATCGAGCTGCCTCCACCTTCTTCTTCTTAAATCTCTACAATCTAGTTCACTCCACGCCGCAACTACTCCACCGACGACACTAGGAGTCGTTCATCGCCGGAAGACCTCACTAATGTCGGATCGAGCTGCCTCCACGTTCTTAGATCTTCTTCTTGTTCATCTTCCTCCTGGCTACCATTTTTCTTCTTCTTCGGCAACCATTCCCGACCCCCTTCTTCTTCTTCTTCACTTCTTCTTCATCGCTGGGAGTAGCTCGTAGCCGGAAGTCCTCACTGATGCCGGATTGAGCCACTTCCACCTTCTTTTTCTTCTTCATCCTCCTTTCGGCCAACCTGGATCCCTTCTTCTTCTTCACATCTTTTTCTTTATTTTTAAAAAAAAACGTATAATTTGTTAATATTTTTATTGTATTTCTTATAGAATATATTTGATAGAATGGACGAGTTGCATGTAAATTGTTCATTCATATGGGAAAGATGTAGAGGATATGGGAATCCTTTATGTGTAAGAAATTTATCGAGCAGCAAGATGAAAAAACTCGATATGTTATTCCCAAGGAATACAATTTTATTTCTCAACAGAATTCGAATTTATTTGTCAACTATCATATCTCTAAAGAATTTCAAGTAAATATTTTTTAATTTTATATCTGTTATCTAAAATAGTTATAACACATTAATATCTTATATAAAATAAGAGTTGTGCAGTTGTAGATAAGACAAAATATTAGAAATACAAAACTATTTTGTAACACAAAAAATGGAATTTAGGATTCTATTCTTAGGTCAGACTTATGGAAAACTGCTCACAAGAGAAAGGATGACTGTTACATCAACAGCCTCTGAAGAGCTAGGGACCAGAATTATAAATAATTTAAATTTTGCATATTATACATATTACAATAATTAAATATGAGTACTTATTGTAAATCTATAACTTTGTTATTTTATATGTAGGACTAGTTAGCCACACAGGCTACCCAAGGCACGATTCACTTTGAAGGTAGAAATAATCTGTTTGATTTAGCTTACGGGAATCTAGAGCATTTTGGAAGAATTAAAGTTAGAGGAAAATTTCAGACAATAATCTTCTTTTTTAAGGATAGTAGGAGAGGAAGATCGTCTAGCTCTACCACTGCTGCTGATATCCAGCAATTGAGAGAGGAAAACATTAAGTATCAACAACATATCTCTCGCCTCAAGAAAGATATGACATTGTTAAAAAAATAGTAATGAAAGGATATGAATCTACCTAGACAAGTCACGAGTGTATTAGATTCTTTTATGCGAAGCAACCAAACCCACCTCCTATATTAGCTGAGATATTATTTATACATGATATTTATGTATATATATAATTTTATTTATATTATAATTTTTGTTATATTCAACAAATGCATATTATAGGGAATGCATTGCTTGATTGCTTTCGTTACTCCCAATAATGTGGTCACCCATGGGACAATGGTGAATCTAATGACTCCTATTGTATACACGTTATCAATAGGCGATGGGATATGTACAATTTTTACTAATCATGTAATTGATAAGTCTGTTAGTTTTGCTTGTTTTTCCTGTTGATCAGATATGATGCTTTATTATAATATTATAATTTTAAAATTTTCTATGTTGTTAATTTCTCAATTTTTTAAAGCGAACAGAAACTATATCTACAAGAACGCGACGTGACAAAAAATCATCAGCGAGTCAAAGTAAAAAAAATAAGATAAATAATAATATTTATTATTATTTGCATTTATTATATATATATAATATGACTTATAATTCTAATTCTATATAAATTAAGTACAGAAAAAAAATCATATTTTTTTGTCATTTGTAAATAAGATGTTAGAATATGCAATTCATATATTAACGAATGAGGTATTAATGTATATTCTTATTTTTGTCGATATTCATGGGTATGATAAGCAACTATTATTTGATAAAAAGGAGACTATAGAGTTTGACACATTCGACGGCAAGATAATGATAAGTGCTTATATTGGGTAAGTATATATATATATACATATTATGTACATTTAGATCTAAAAATATTTTTTATCCTTCATATTATTATGTACATATAGGTATTTATATAATCAAATAAGAAGAGATTAAATTGCGAGTATCCGTGGCAAGTATATTAAAATTTATAAGTAAAATTATTTGATCTTTTAATAGGGACCACTAGATGTTAGCTGCGTTAGATCCATACAAATTATGCATATATTGGGTGGATCCTATCTGGCAGCCTTATCGTTATCAACTTCAATATATCGTTGATCGGTAAGTAAATATTTAAATTTATATTTTTCATAAATGACTATTGGTTTATTGTGTATAAACACTTTGTGAATTTTGACATGTCAATGATAAATTTTTGTTTCTCGCCTTCATAAAAAAATTTATAATTAAATTAAAAAATATACAAGTATTGTAGCTTATATTTTTCAAATTAGAGTATACATATTTTAATAAATATATTGTAATATACTCAATTTTATATCTAATTAATGCCCATGGTAAGATGATATTAAGTGTAGATATTATATATTCATGTATATACGTCACATTCTACTTGCAGGCCTATCAAAAATACACCATAATATACGTGGTCTAGCACATTTATTTGAAAATTAATTTTTTTATCATAATTATTTTTAGTTGTACGGTTGCTAGAAGATAAGAACGAATTTAGTAATGATGGATTGAATAACGATATTCATGAGCCATTAGCAACATATATATAGGACAAATGAAAACTGTGGGACGGTATAACATTTTAAAATACACTCTAATTACTTTGATTATTTATGTGATATTTAAAAAAATCATAATTGTTAATTTAATTTGTAAGTGTACATCGCGGTGCATAAAAATATAATTTTATTTATAAATTTATTTCGTTAATTTTAAACATTCTAAGAGAGAAATAATCTTTGTTTAATTTTATGACTCAAATTTGTAAAAAAGTAATTAAAATCTTATTTATTTTATATTTGTATAATATTTTGTAGAAACAGAGCTTGAAAAATAATAACCACCTTTTAAGAACCAAAAGATTTATAAAGATTTTTTATTTACTTGTATTCATAATGTGTTTTACGTATGACTTTATGTAATTTGACGTCAAATATTACGAGTTAGATTAGATGAATTAATGATATATATTGTGATTCTGTTATATATAAAACTAATCAATGTATTAATATCATTGTGGATGTATTTTTGTTGCAATTAAATATGTTATATGGGAGCTACTGTATATATATTTTTTATTGTAGATGTATTTTTATTGCAAAAATAATTTTTAATTTTATGCAAAATTTTATTGTTAAAAAAAATAATAAAAGGCGATTGACATTTTCAACCATCTTCTATATAAAAGGCAACCGTCTTCCATACTATAAATGGTTGTTCTTTATGTAAAACCGCTGTCTATAGCCTATTAATAGACAGCAGTTCTACATAGAGAACCGACGTCTATATTGCTTTTAAACGGCAATCGAAACATCTCAACTGCTGTTTAAAGGCATCTCTAACAGGTGTTTAAATTATTTAATATAAAAATATAACTTGTATGTGTGTGAGAATGCCATATCAACACTAGGCCCACCCAATGCTAATGTGCCAACCCCTACTGACCGACTGAACTCAATAATTGCTCCATGTGACTGTATAAATCAAAAATTGGATAGCATAAACAAATCAAGATTTAATCGAAAGATTCATCAGTGACTCCAATATGACTTATATGTCGATGAAACGGGTTGAGAGCATCCATTTGGAGATGTGGTTAAGGAGACGTTTTGTTCATTATTATCTTAATGTTATATAATCTGGATGTCATGACATCTAAATATCATCTTTTGACTAATAATTTTATAATCTTATATAAAATTATTTATAGATATCATTAAACCAAATAATTATTTTCTCTAGATAACATAACATAACGTCAAGATAACATTGAACCAAACGTCCCCTAAATCAAAACTCAGGTCATGTGGCAGGCAGCACAGGCAATGAATCGACTGACTCAAAATTCAAACCTGTTCATGAGTGAGAAGCAATGCCAAGGAAACCATTTATCATAACATCTAAAATAAAAACCAACATAACTGTAACCGACCAGCTCCTGATATAATTATAATTCAAGTGCCAAATTATTTAAGTCTTCAGTCTAAATGATGCAGAAGATTCATACTTTCATGCAGGAGATCATAGTTCATGCGTCATTAGGAATCAAATTCTCATGAGCTGATCCCAGAAGATCCACGGCGGCACTCAGTCAACATGTCCAGGTAGAACTGGCATTTGCTGATGTCGCTCCCATAATTGTTGATGCACTGCGTTACATTCAAGTATATTAACGCTTTAATCAATTAGAAGCCAAATTTTAGTAAATATAAAGTAATGAATACATTTATTCAAAAAAAAAATCATTCAATAATGGAAATGAGCTGGCTACATGCCAAATTGAAGGCCTGAGATTGCTATAAAGTAGGATTTGGTTTGGCTCAGCTGAGATATATTAGTGTTTAGATGTCTGCTATCTGTCAATTATTATTTATTAGTTCAATATTATTATATTATAATTTAAAGTGCAATAATTAGTAAATCGAAATAATTTTTTATTTGCTTTTTTGGGTGCATCATAAGAGTAAATCGAGAAGTAACGGTCATGCGAAAGCGCATCATGATGAGCTAGTTTCGAGTGACATCTAAATGTCATCATAAAATAGCATTTTTTATAATATTTTGCAATATAATCTAAAAATATCACTAAAACAAAACAATCAATATCTCCAAGACAACATCATAATAGCATTCAGCCAAATGGCTCCACTAGCTCTAGCATTCACTAGCATGAATGAAAACTGAGAAATGCTTTGCAGCCTCTATAAATGATCATACTTTGAATCAAATTAAAATTCTTATGTGGCAATGATGTTATATAAGCAAAAAAGTTGACATTGCCTATGTAGCATCATTGTCACTAGGAAATCTAGATTAACTTCAGTGTTTAAGAGTCATTTTTGAAAGAAGTGTAGAATTACTCATGAAAACTTACTAACACTCTCTAGGACTTTGAATATATTTATTCAACTGCCTTTCACTTAGCCACTAGCTTTCATGGTTCACATGTGACTAACAGGTATGCTCTTCTTGATTCAGTTTATTCTCGTCAGTCTCTTATCTACATGTTGGGAGGCTTAAGAAAAAACTAAATAAGTGGATTGAAGCCTCAAAGAGGAAAGATACAGATATACGTACATATATGCAAGAAGCATGAGAGTCAACATTAATGATAAAGGCATGTACATATATGCAAAAAGTAAGAAGGTTTAATGGTTGGAATTAGACAAAGCAACACACAAAATAAAATTAACATAGACTATTAACCAACTCAGCTTAAATCAAAATTAAATCCTTGGTCGATTAAACTCTAATCAATGCCACATTTACCCGACAAGTGTCTTCATAGTTTTGTTTTCCATTATAACCGTACTCATTTGTCAAGGTTAACTTTAATCTAAGATAAAATTAATCTTACACATCACATACACAAGTTTCAATAATAAGCTGACAATATTTTAAATCCTATACAAATTCCAATATTTTTAAAACCAACTATATTTCATATTCTAACCAAATTTCAAAATGAAAACTATATTTGTATCTTAATCATATATTAAAAGAAACAAATTTTATTTCAAAACTTTCGCAAATCTTAAAGTAAATTACGAATATATACTAAATTACCGGGATGGAGTAATTGTATGTCGTTAGTGAAAATATTTATTACTAAAAATTGAATGTTAGATTTAAGCTCGAAAGACATTATAATGGTTTTTCATTCCAATTTTTTCATTAGCATATTTATAATTTCTCTGTAAATCTGATAAGCTTGTCAAATGGGAGGAATGAAATAAAAATGATAGGTATGAAATCCAAAAACTAGGCATGACTGTTTCTTTTGCTCTCAACTCGCAGCTTGCATGATTTTTGGGACATATTCAAGCTGTCTTTGCTTTGTTTGACTTCTGATCATCATGCATATGCAATCGCATGTGTAACTTCTTTCTTCTTAAACTATCTGTAATAGACTAAAATAAATGAATGTTATTGAATGATCTTAACTAAAAATTAGTTAATACACTTGCTTTTTGTCTAGGGCTGTTAGTAGATTGTTTTGAGCAAGCTGTTAATCTTGTTCTTCGCCAAATGTGTCTGTTTCTTTGTATTATTTAATTATTGCCTATAATTTATTTAAGTTTTTCAAATTGAATGTAATTACATTTTTAGCTTATGCAAAAGTTTAATTATTTTAAAACCCTTTTCTCCTTTGTGTTTTAAATTCTGGGATTTGCAGATTAATCGATCTCATCCTTGCTAAATATAACAACAAATTTACTCAAACTTATGATGGAAAATTATTTTCCCGATAATCATGTCTTTTTTAGGTATATTCATCCTTGAAACTTAATTATTGCTTGTCTTTTTTAGGTATATTCACAGATATAGGTATGTAATTAGTAGCTTAAACCACTTGTTTGTATAAATCTTCTTTTTGTTTCATGTTCTCCTTCACAAGAAAATAGATTGGAATGCACATATGTTAGGGTTATATTACATATTAATGTATTTGATGGTCTTTCATTTCTAGTTGCCAAACATTGCTGAAATTATTTTATGTTTCTTGCATTGTAATACATTATCAAGTTTTCCTGAGTACGTTGTTGCATTACATTATTCGTTTGGGTTTCAAAATAATTGATCTAGATAAGGTAAAGTACCTCAAATATTCTCAGTGTTGTTTACATCATATATATTATTTATTACATCTATTTTGAGATATATATACACACCTCTCACAATTTGCACAATAGAACACAAATTGTTGAATTGTGGATAAGTTAAGATATTTACAAAAATAGTTTTAAACAATTTCTGAAATATTTCAAGATTTGATATGTAAAATTTTGTGGTCTTGTATTTAATTTTATTTCGCTACCTACTTTTTAACTTCTACAAAGCATATAATCATTGCCTAGTTGGATGGCTCCCCAATCACTTCCATTAGATTGTGCATCTAGTACAAAGCAAAAGCGCATCCACAAGTTGAAAAATAGATTGATTACTGACCATTTCCAGAGTAAGCATAGTGGTCATTTATAAGTTATAGATTGTCAATAGTCACACTATTGTATTTTTGATTTAATTACGGACCAAATTATCTCTTCTCATCTTTTTTACTTCAGCCAGCAAGCCGTTCAATACATGTAAAAGAAAAAGAAATTTGATGGAGGGAGGCTCAAACAATCCCCTGATTATTGACAGTGACGAGGAAAATGACGACATTCAAGCACCACAACTATTCATTAATTCTAGCCAGAAAAAGTGCGATAAAAAGATAAAGGTGGAAAGCAAAGATGCAATACAAGGAAGCAAAGGACTGATAGAAGTTGATAAGTAGAAGTTGGTATTAGCAATTTGTGAGGCTAAGAAAGACGGACTACCAATGAACGACGATCATGTCATGTTACATGAAAATAGGTGGCAGACCACATGACTTTGCCAAATTAAAGAATGGATGGACTCTGATTAAGTCTAATCGGAGGAAATTCAACGAGCTAGCCAGCATGTCCGAGGTTAACTTCAATCAAGAAGGGGATATGTCGAGATGGAGGACTCATGGTGGAATGCATTGCTTGCGGTTCGTACATATAAATTATTGATTAATTTTAATTGTAGGTATTCTATTCTTATTGATTTAAATTCACATGATATTATGTTGCAGGCTGAGTCTAAATATAGACCCTACTGGGGAACAAAATATCTAAATTATATGAAGTTGTAAATTCTTGGACCCATCATAGCTAAGCCATACAAATCTTCCTCATCAACAAGAACAGATAAAGGGGTGAAAGAAGTAAAGAGCAAAGATGAAGAGGAATCTGGGTTGAATAAAAGATCAACTAAATCTAGGTCTATTAAAGATTCAACAAAAAGCGTTGGTCTAAGTTGAAGATTAATTCAGAATATACTAGCTAGTACAGTAAGAGGTTGGAGTTAAAACTTAATTCTCAAAAGATGCAAACCACCTGCCTAGCAAAATTGAAGAAATTAGCATTTATCACTACAGAAGAACGAGCTGTCACCCTTGAATATGTTGCAAAGGATGATAACTTAAAAATTATATTGCTTGGCTAAGATGATGAGACGTTGATTGCTTGAATAAAGCTTATTGTACGGGAGCGCCTGAATAGAAGACAATACCCTAGAGCAAACGCTTCAACATCTCCAATTAATGAATAATTTGTTTATATATGTTTAAATTAATGTGTTGAGACTATTTTTTCTCTTTCAATGATTGGGCTTGGGCCCATACTGATGACACAAGCCCAGCACAAAAAGGATATAACCTTATTAGATGTTGCAACCTTAATATCTGTTTTTTATTTTGTCACATTATTGCGTTACTCATGAATGGTGGTTGAATGTGTGATATGCAAAGTAGGCTTTTATATTTTATTGTCTGATAGTTAATTTTTGATAATTTTATTTGAAACTTGGATGTATCATGCATACATAGAAATTGTATACATTGTCTATTTGGATGTTATTGATTGCAAATTACATACTTGCTTTTACATTGTATATAAGAAATCATACCTACATACCATTTTCTTAACCATTTGACCATTGTACTGTGTTACTCATATTCTCTTTTTTCATGTGTTTTGATTTTAGGAAGCAGATGTTGCATCCACTGACACGTCATCTATTCCAGTGCTAGTAGTTCGTATTAAAAGCTAAAACTCACAAGAAAATTAGGTATAATCATCGAACTATTTATCATGTACTTTTGTATGCTTTTTTAATGAAACATTGAGTACTTTGATGCTTGTAAGAATAATTATTTCTATGAAATATGGATAATCTTTGCTTATGTTGGAACCATGACATTTCACTTTACTCGGATCTATGTTATTCTCCTACCGTGTTTTTATTTTTCCGACCCTAATTAAATTCTTACTATTTCATATTTTTTCTAAGTTAATTTCCTTTTCAAATACTAACCTGCATTATGTATTATCTTAAAACTTTTCAATTACATACAAACATGGAACCCCAGTTTTCTAGAAAATCTTCCTTGGACTCATCTTATATGATTGATTGTATTGACGAATGTGAATGATCAAATACACAATGAAGTAAATAGCTTGAACTATTTGATGCAGACATCAAATCGAACGAACTCCTTTGTATACCTGACCATTCACAGGACATAAATACATTATTGATTTTCTTAATGGACACAGTGCTCGTGCAAAGCAAGCATTTCATATCAAACTGCATCATTTTCAACAACTTGTGGCTATTTTTGAGAGCCAGGGTATACAAGAAATATGTGTACTGCGAAACAATTAGAAATTTTTCTGAAAATAATTAGTCACTGTAATGCGGTTAGAGAGGCATGTGAATTATTACAGTATTCAAACGAGACCATTAGTAGAGTTTTTAATAAGGTCTTGAATAGGATTTATGTTGAACGTTTGCATTTTATTAAACTTCTGAATTCAACCAACACTGATCCGTTTATTACCGAAAGTAGATATGACCCAGTATTCCAGGTACGAGTTTGAGTTATTCATGCACATATCACAAGTTAAACAATGCACTGTTAATTTTATATCAAAATTTTACTTTATTATATATGTTATTCAGAATGCAATTGGTGTAATTGACGGAACTCACATTAGTGATATGGTTCGAAGGGAAATTAAAGATCAACTCAGAAATCGAAAGGGGCTCATCTCTCTGAACGTCATGATTGCTGTGGGTTTAATAGGATTATTCAATCTGTTAATCCTGGATGGGGAGATCAGCAAGTAACATGACAGTATTAAGGCATACCTTGCGGTCTGAAGGATTCACCATACCCCCTGGTAATTATATGTTTCACTTATTAATAAATAATTACTTATTATAACTAAAAAACTTTTATTTTCAGGCAAATACTATCTTGTCAATTCAGATTATGCAAATACAGCTAAATTTATAACCCCTCGTAGAGGTCAGTGATATCATCTTGGGTTATTTAGGAATGCGAGGTGCAGTCATAGACGGTATTCACATCCTAAAAAGCTCTTTAATCACATGCATGTGAGTCTTCGTAATGTAGTTGAGAGGAGCTTTGGTATGCTCAAGATACGATTTAAAATTTTGAGGAAAATACTACACTATCTTTATGATGCACAAGTGAAGATTGTAGTAACATGTTGTGTACTACACAATATACTTACACGAGTTTTAAGGGTAAATGATGACTTAGAACTCGCTGAACTTGAAAACAATGTCGACGATATCATCGATCTAAAAGAGAAATGCATGGATGATGAAAGCAAAAGTGATAGCTTGATTGGTGATGCGAATGAAGGAAAATAAATTAGGACTGATATGACTCATTCATTATAGTTACATTATGCAGGTAATTTTGAGCAACTTATATATATATATATATATATATATATAATTGTTATATGAAAATCACACTCCTCCAAAATGAGTCACTGCTGTTCCAGGAACACGCTAAGTCACCAAATGTGAAGATAACTTTTTCTTGTTTTGGCAAGCACTAATAGACGACATCATATTTCTCTTCTGTTAATCCAAAATTTTTCAAAATCAGAATGTTTTTACCTATATGCCTCCAGAGATGTAATGTATGACAACATTTATGTGTGCTTATTACTCGTGAATTATCATTGTTATATACTATAATATTGCATGTCTTTTTGGATTAGCTTACGTTTGTTGTCTATACAAGCAGAAATGATGAGCCTACAAACAATTGTGAGATGAATTATATGTTAAGTGTAATCCAAGGTAAAGTGGTCTGTTTATCAGTACTTCGTTTTCTTTAAACTTTAGGAACAATTTCTGTAAATAAAAATATTTCTTTGTGTTTCTTCGACATATTACAATAAGTATTTTGACAGTTTGTATTCTACTCAGTAATGTCATATATCATTATCACTTGTTAAAATTCAATTCAGCACTTTGTTTTGCTCTAGCTTGCAGCTTTACCAAGATAATTGTTTGGTTGCAGTAAGAGGTAAGTCCGATTTGAAAAGTAAACTTATTTAATACAGTCCAAGTCAACAAAACACCTTACGGATATTGGTAATGCAGTGCATGTTATCCACATACCAAAAAATTATAATGCTTCTTTTATATGATTAAAGAAATGTGTTATTTTTGCAATTATTTTATAAATGTTTACTTATTTATTTTACCTTATATTAATGTAGGATGCCACTTCATCTTGTGTTAAAGGGAGAAAGGAATAAGTATTTTATAGCTAGGCTGAATGTCATACAATGGTACATAAGTATTCCGGAGCAATCTATTTTAAAGTCAAATCAATGGATAAAGTTACAGAAAAGATTGCTTCATATAAAAGACTAATTACACTACAAACAAGTTGCAGTCAACTATCTATTTGTACATTACTACATGATACTTCACTGGTGTCTAGTACTATTTCCAAAACTTTAGGGCATCCTCACCCCAAAATTACTTTGCTATTTTTACTTGGTTTTATGGCAGGGGTTCAATATTAGAAAAACTTGGAACAAAGGAAATAGTTTCCTATAATCATGTTTTCGAAGGTATTTGTAAGATGTTCTATATTATTCTGTGTTTGGACTATGTAATATGATCTATATACAAATTATATAATGTCTTTTTGAGAGTTATTCTTAACTGAAATTCGTTTTGGGACTGGAGTGTTGGATGTTATTTTTGCATTATTCTATCTTTATTAATGTTCCATATGTATTATGCTAATATGATCTATGCACAGATTATGCCATGTCCTTTGCGATTTATTCTAATATGAAATTTGTTAGTGTTTAGAGTATTAGATGTTATTTCTCCTTTAATCTGTATTTGAAGTATATAATGTCTAACATGATATATGCTAATATAATCTATACATAGATTTAAGTAAAAAAATTTGCAATTTATGCTAATATGAAATTTGTTTTAGATTTGAAGTATTAGATGTTGCAAATTTTTTTATTGAGTATTTATTTGGTTGACAAGATCTTAAAATTATACATATATTTTAAATTATTTGGTAACATAAAACTCAAATTTTGTTTCGGTTCACTCACTTTATAAATATTTTCTAGTTATGTTTTTGAAAAACATAATTTAGTAAGGAATAAATTTATATTTTTGGTAAATTTGTTAATTATCTTGATATTATTCAACAAAAATAATATAATATATTGCAAAATATACATGTAAAATTATGAGAAATAAACTTGATTTATTGTCAAGTGGATTTCAATTTTTTCTAAACTAAGTATTCTTAATTACAGATATTCAAATTTTATTATCTACGATAATTAAATTTGGGAGTGAGACAAGTTAACAGCAACTAAATTGTACCTCATTTGATTGTAGGATTAATTTTTTATTAAGAAAAAATATTTTATTTTATAAATTTAGTAGGATAAAAATTTATTTTAATATTGGAAAGTATATAAGGCATTTGAAATTTGTGTTAAGCTAAAAATAAGTGTGAACCAAACGATAATTTATATATATAATATTTTCAACCAAACAATATTTTTTTATATAAATTTACCAAACAACTTCATTCAAAATTCTAATATAACACACTCAAAATCATCATTCTGAAATTTTAAGGCCAACCAAACGAAGCCTAATGAGCAAAAAGTACTAAAGTGACTATCTTCACTATATGTAATCGTAGTGCAATAAGGACAAGAACACACAACAAGTGAAACATGAATTACTTTAAATTCGTCAAAGATAAGACACAGAGGGTGTTTGGTTCAATATTATCTTGATGTTATGTTAATTTTTAATTTTTTATATTTTTGATTTGCATGGCACATTATTTTAAAAAGTAATTATTTTGTTTAATAATATGCAAATAACTTTATAAAATTATGAAATTATCACTCAAAAAATAACATCTAGAAGTTAGGACATCTAAATAATGACATAATATCAAAATAAAATTAAACCAAACACCCTTTGTGAGCATGGGAAAAAATGAAACTTACGTCCTGGAATGCCTTTGACTGGATGCTACATGCATCACCACCACTAGCATTTCCTATCGAGGCAGCAGAAGCTTCGGGATCCTGGCTGACCACAGTTTCATGTTGAATAGTTCGAGGACCAATAACAGCATCCACGGCACGGTGAGCAACAGCACTACCCGTCCCAAAAGCCATGCCTACAAACATTAGCAAGGTTAAACAGAACCTGCAGGTGACGTATATGATGCAAAAGGCCTCACGTGGAAGTTGACTAAAGATACCCCAAAAAAGAAGTTTCAATGAATTTCAGAAAAAAGAGCTTAAAAAAAAGAAGTTTCAACATTATTCAAATTCACCAAAAACCGCAAAAGATCAAAAACCCAACCTACATAGTTTCTTCTCACCATAACGGCAGTACGAAACAAAAAAGTTATAGTTGAATACCTTGAGCAATAGTGGAACCAATCCCTCCAAACATGGATCCTCCTCCCTGGGCAGGAGCTGGAGGAGGAGCATGATAAGCTGCAGACAAAGTCATAAAATGAACTAAGTGAAGACCTCAAGTAGTAATCTATAGTCCTATAAAGAGAATAAAACAATGCAAACAACACCGAAGATTATATCTATTTATCAGAAACATAAAACACTCCAAGTATGTTCATACTCAAAAACAGAAATGACATCTATTTCACTGTTATAGAATAGAATGCATGTAGTATACACCGTATAAACCCTCAATCTTTCTTATTTTCTTGTTCTGAAGGGCAACCCAAGCTCAGATGCCACTAGTATAAATAGAAAAAATTAGACCCAAAAAATATTTCTTTCTTGTGTGAAGCTTAAATACAAGTAAAGATAAAGACGTACAAGAAAAACAAAAAATTAAAGAAGTTACTACCTGGTTGAGGGGGATTCCTAACTGGAGCAACACGTGGAGCTGCACGTGGAGCTGCACGAGCAGTCGGTCGGCCTACACAATACAATCAAAATATATCAAGAAATGAAACAATAAAACATCAACAAGCTAATACATTCTAAAGCAAGTATACAATTTGTGATAATTCAAAACTCTACTTGGATATTTCAAAAAGTAGGAATCTATTTGTAAACATTGCTCTACTTCATAACCTAAGAGTTTGTTTATTTGCAAAGGTTAATTTAACAAAGTTAAAGTTAAATTTGGATAAAAATATTTCTTTATTGAAAGTTATGAATGATGTGAAATAAAATTAATTATTATATTAAAATATGTGAGGAATGTGAAATAAGTTAATTATTATTTTAGCATATGTATAGAATGTGAATATAATTAACTTTTAATATTAAATTTTATGTGTGATGTAATATGCCAGGCTAAACAAATAAGACATTTAATGTCATGAACTATTTCCCCCAAAATGAAAGACTATTAAACAACTACTTCAATCATAAGGAGATTGAAGGAAGAAGCGATAAAGGCAAGGAAAGAAGCTTTCTTAAGGTGTATTTCATCTCCTCCTCAATGCAGGGCCATGAAGAGCTTCATCAATTGGGATTTGGACTTCAAATTGCTGTTGTTACAAATTCATCTATTTTGAACTTATGTGATACAGTGGAAGCTATATAAAGATTTGATTAGATTCAATTCTTTCATCTTCAATAGCCTATTGCTTTAGTTATATTGAAATGTATGTGTTGTAAAATGCTATCCATAATGCTTTCATGCTATAAATAAACAGTACCAAAAGTATTTTAAGGTCAAATTCCATCACACCCAGCCAACCTCAGCCCATTCTTGACTCCATTCCATTGCTAGGGTTGAGGTGGTTGGGGTTGTGACAGGAATAAACAATGAAGAAATGCTCGATATTTACATACAAGATCATTGTTACACCAAATGAAATAATAAACATTATTTTTATCTTAACAGTATCACCAATTGTTTGATATTTATCTACATTCTACTTCAAAGATCTTTAACCAAAGAAACACATCCAATGCCCAAATCAGTGAAACATTGTACACTAGCAGATATTTTGAAAAGAAATAAGTCCCACAGAAGCTTCTATGAGTCTAAACATTTCAAACATAATAAACATGATATCCTAATACCCTATTAAGAAGGCACGCAACCATGGATTTCACTGTTAAATTTCATAAAAAGAGCAATATGAGGAGGAAGATTAGCACAAATTCGAACAAAGACCGGTGTCTATTTGGTTTTAGTATCTACAAGTCATATTATCATCTCACCAAAGCTTACTTCTTGAAAGAAAATTAGCAGGAATTTAGCAGCAGTTCTCCAAGCCAGAAACTCAATGGCCAAAAAGGCTAGAAGAATTAAAAAAGCCTGGTTGAAGAAGAAAATCACGGTTATTTCTTAGGAGGGGTATTTATACTATAGGTCTGTTTGTTTGTAAGGTAAAATTTAACAAGGTTAAAATTAAACTTGGATAGAGATATTTTTTTATTGAAAGTTGTGAATGATGTGAAGTAAAGTTAATCATTATGTTGGAGTGTGTGAGGGATGTGATATAAAGTTAGTTATTATGTTGGGATATGTGAGGGATGTGATATAAGTTAATTATTATTTTAATAATATGTGTAAGATGTGAAATAAAGTTAATTTTTAATATTAAATTTTATATGTGATGTGATATACCTGTTTAAAATTAAACCAGGTTAATTTTAAACGGGCAAACAAACGAAATTTTATTCGAATGTGCGGACCTCTTAACAGAATTTTATTAGAACCATGCTGAGTCAGCAAACACTTGCCCTCTAATAACATAATTCAATTATGGCCAAGATGGCACAAATCTAAATGAAAATGAGTATGTAGTAGGCAGCTCATCATTTGTCTAAAAAAAAAACTATTTTAAAATCCTCACTTAGTACCCAACAAATATTGGGTGTGGGTGTCACTGCAACTAATAATGTCGCTATGATGTCACTGCAGAATCATACTAACAGTGTCACTAAAATAGCATCGAGAGCAAGGCCAAAACCAATATTGCAAGGTAAGCATCAAAATTGATTTTGTGATCACTAAACCATGGAGATGTAACGTTAAATTCTAGGGTTCCCAAAAAAACCTACATTGCCCAAATTACCCTTAAGATTTAACACTGCCACACAGTCACGTCATTGTTTAATCGGAACAAGGTAGATCTAAAATCTAATTTGGTAACTCCAAAAGAAATGGATCAAATAACCGGATCGGACTGCTGGATTAGGAAATATATTTGCTTACTATTTTTGAAACAGATCTCGAATCAGACCAAGTCAAGATCCAACTGTTTATAGGCCTACGCTTAAGCAGCCTGGGAGACAGCTTAACCATTTCCATTCTCAATCTCATTTCCTTAATTCCCCCGCACACCTCTGTTGCTTTGCTTCTTCATGCACGTCATTCCCGCCTCTCCTAGTCGTAACCTTCAACTTTCTGGTTATTTTCTTTGCAGTCTACAGAAATTCTATCAAACCCTGAATTTCTACTACTGCACCCATGTAAACAGTATTTATGTCTATTCACCTTTCTATTTTGGCAAATTTGTGAATATATGCCATACATATACACTGATAGAAAACCTTCAATCACCTTTAAGATTAAAAAAAAAAACTTTCCCTTTCTATTTTGGAAAATTTGTGAATATGTGCCATACATATACACTGATAGAAAACTTTCAATCACCTTTAAGATTTAAAAAAAAAACTTTCCGACTGAAGGCTTTTAAGCCACAAGATTTGCCAAACAAGCTGGCTCAAAGCTTCTTACAACCTGACGATTTTTTCACTTTAAGTAGCTTAAGTCAACCAACTTGAACTCTCTACTTAACACATCTAAATAAGTTAAGATTTTTTCCAAAAGACCTCGAAAGTGAATCATAAGCCAAAAGATCAAAATCGGGCCAGGAATGCTGACAACAGCACAGATCCAAATATAAAAATATATCTCTTTGAAAGAAGAAAACGGATCCCGTGCAGACAAACAACAACAAAGGGTAGAGAGAGAGAGAGAGAGAGAGAGAGAGAGAGAGAGGAAAGCAATCAAACACTCATGAACAAACGCATTTAAGATAATCAGAAGACGACGCAACGGAAGGAGATCAGATCAGAAAACGACGCTAGGGATACCTCCGGAGCTTCGACGAGGCATGGCGGCAAGGCTGCAAACGAAGCAACAGGCGAGAAACGAAGGAAACCCTAGTTAGAATTGTCGAATGATGGAAAGAAGCCGGAGGAATAGGTGTTTATCTTATAATTCCAACTCAGTGCATAAATTCCCCGTTCTGCCCTTCATCATATATTATAATTACGTAAAATATCCGCAGCACAGAATGTTATGATTTATAACATCGAATCAAAACAGCATTCAATTCATAATCAAATTAATCAAATCAGTCTAACATCAGTCTAATTCCTAACATCAATTAATAAAATAATATAATTATATCATAATTAATATTAAAAATATAATATATATATATATATAATATATAATATCTGCGATATAAAAAAAATTAAATAACGAATAGCTAGATCAATAAAAATTAATTAACATATATATAACATAATTAATAAAAGATTGACAAACATATATATATATATTATCTAATATGACAAATAAAAATGAAATACCATATGTATTATATATTCAATATAAAATTAACTAATATATGTTTACATTGAAATAAAAAAAAATTAGTCACTTTTCAAGAAAAAAAAAAACTTAATTTTTTTAACTGTAAATATAAATTTAATATAAATATTTTATTTAAGAAGTTTATTAATTTGCTTATAAGCATCAACTAACGTAAATATAAAATAAAAATTTTAAGATTTAACCTGCATTTAATTGGTTCAATCAGTTCAGTTGATTTGATAGGTTCAATCTAGTTTAAATTAGTTCAAGTGTGGGTTACATTAGAAGTTGGGTCAAGTAGGGGTGAATATCAGTTTTGCATAACATGACCCATACTCGCCTCATTGCTATTCCTATGGGCGACCTTAAAAATGCCTAGTTAGTGGGTGACTCCTTTGGAGGTGGAGTTGCCCGTGGAGCTAGCGCCTACATCCTAGAGCACCTGCAATTCGAAGAGGAGTCTCAATATTCATGGGCAACTCCACCCCAAAAGAAGTGACTCATAGAGAAAGCAACTTTCAATCATAGAAGTTATCAAATTAACAGACAACTTTATAACATTATTTGCTATTTGTTGGTCTAATGACTTGTTTTTTTTCCATTTTGATAAAAGAATTTAAAACATTCCTTTATTTTGAAACAAAGATACAACCGGATACGATGGTACTTATTGGTCTAATTGATCTTACTGATTTTAGTATCTGAAAAGAAGGCTTTTTTTTTTTACTTCTAGCATATAAGTAAAACTAAAGTTAAGAAGGCTTTAAATTAAGCATAAAAAAAATATTAAGAATGGATGACATTTTAATAAATATTTAAAAATATAACAAATGAAAGAGTTTATTGACTTACTAAATTATTTAATATAATTTTAAAAATTAAAAAGATATCAAATAAATAAGAAAAAAATACATTAGTATCTATTTATAAGAATAAAAATGATATAAAAAATTATGCTAACTTTAGAAAAATTAAGTTAATAAGTCAAACTTTAAAATTTTATGAGAGATTACTAAGCATAAATCATATCGTGATACTATCAAAGAATCAATTTAGTTTTATGTTAAGCAAATCTGCTATGAAAGTTATTCATTTATTGAGAAGTTTAATGAAGATGTTTAGGAAGAGAAAAGAAAATCTATATTTAATTTTCATCTACTTAGAAAATTTTATAATAAAGTTTCAAGAAAAATATCTTAAAATTTTAGAAAAAAAAAAGATTTGTACTGATTATAATCAAGTGATTCAAGATATTATAAATGGCCTATTATGTGTGTTCGAATATAATTTTTTTATTTCAATTGGATTACATCAATGTTCAACTTTAAGTTTATATTTTTTTATACTAGTTATAGAATTTTTGATTGCGTTTTAATCTAATACTGGCAATTATATATATTTTCGATAGTATATCGATCAAGGATAAGCGAATAGGCACTTTTAGAAACTAATTTATGATATATCGATATGTTTGAATTGAATAACGATGTTTTAACTGATATTCATTGCATTAACGTTGAATTCAAGCGGAGTACAAGTATGTAGAGTACGATTCATTGCATAATAAGTTATTTTAACTGAATACAAGTAATCGTATGAGTATTCAATTAGTTTTTATTGTATTTAAAGAGAATATTTGCAATTTAACTTTGATCTTATCTATATGAATTCATTTTAACATAATACTCTGATTACACAACTAACGTTTGTTATATTGTGTATTTCAATCGAAAACTGATATTTGGTGATCTAGGGACATTTTATTAAATTTTAATGTAATACCTACAATTACATTTATTTTTGTCGACATATTGATCAATTTTAAGAGAATAGACTCTTTTAAAGACTGATTTATGATATATGAATGAATTTGAGTTGAATGATGATGTTTTTGCAGCTATTTATTGCATTACATTGAATTCAAGTCGAATACAAGTATTTGGAGTACGATTTATTACATAATAAGTTATTTTAACTGAATGGTAACTATTATATAAGTATTCAATTACTTTTTATTATATTTGAAGAAAATACAAGTAATTTGACTTTAATCTTGTCTATAATAAGATATTTTAATATAATATTTTGATTACACGACTAATATTTGTTATATCTATATATTTTCACCGAAAATAGATACTTACCGATCTATTAGTGACATTTGATTGTGTTTTAATATAATACCAGAAATTACACATTATTTTAATAGTATATTGATCAAGTTTAAGCGAAGGCGCACTTTTACAAACTGATTTATGAAATATTAATATATTTGAATTGAATGATGTTTTAACTGATATTTATTGCATTACGTTGAATTCAAGTGGAATACAAGCATTTAGAGTATGATTTATTACATAATATATTATTTTAGTTGAATGACAGTCATTATATGATTATTCAATCATTTTTTATTATATTTGAAGAAAATACCAGCAATTTGACTTTGATCTTGTCTAAAAACATTTTAATATAATACTCTTAATACACCACTATTATTACTATATCGATGTATTTCAGATGAAAAAATAAATATTTGGCGATCTATTACGGACATTTGATTCTGTTTTAATCTAATACCGGTAATTACACATCTTTTTAATAGCATATCAATTAAGGTTAAGCAAATATGCACTTTTAGAGACTGATTTCTGATATATATTGAATTGAATAGCGATGTTTTTACTGATATTCATTGCATTATTGTTGAATTCAAGCGAAGTACAAGCTTTTAGAATACTATTCACTGCATAATATGCTATTTTAACTGAATACAAGCAATTGTGTGAGTATTCAATTAGTTTTTATCGTATTTAAAGATAATATATTAATTTGACTTTGATCTTATTTATATGAAGGTATTTTAACATAATTTCTGATTACACAACTAATATTTGTTATATTAATGTATTTCAATTGAAAATCGATATTTGGCAATCTATTAGGAACATTTTATTGAGTTTTAATGTAATAACTACAATTACATATTTTTTTATAGTATATCGATAAAGTTTAAGAGAATAGACTCTTTTAGAGATAAACTTATTACATATCAATGAATTTGAGTTGAATAATAATATTTTTACAGAAATTTATTGCATTAATTTGAATTCAAGTGAAATACAAGCATTTAGAGTATGATTCATTATGTAATAAGTTACTTTAAAAGAATGCTAGTTATTATATGATTATTCAATCACTTCTTATTATATTTGAAGAGAATACCAGCAATTTGGCTTTGATCTTATCTTTATGAAAGTATTTTAACATAATACTCTGAATATACGACTATTATTTGCTATATAGATATATTTCAGCTGAAAATAGATATTTGGTGATCTACTAGGGATATTTGATTGCTTTTTAATCCAATACCGGTAATTATACATCTTTTTAATAATATATCGATCAAGGATAAGCGAATAGGCACTTTTAAAGACTGAGTTATGATATATCGATATATTTGAATTGAATAGTGATGTTTTTACTGATATTCATTGCATTAACATTTAATTCAAGTGGAGTACAAGCATGTAGAGTACGATTTATTGCATAATATGTTACTTTAACTGAATACAAATAATTGTGTGGGTATTCAATTAGTTTTTACGGCATTTGATGATAATATATGCAATTTGATTTTGATCTTGTCTATATGAAGATATTTTAATATAATACTCTGATTACATAACTAATATTTGCTATATCATTATATGTTAATCAAAAATCAATATTTGGCAATCTATTACGGACTTTTTAATTAAGTTTAATGTAATACGTACAATTACATATCTTTTTATCAGTATATTGATCAATTTTAGGAGTATATGCTATTTTAGAGACAAATTTATGACATATCAATGAATTTGAGTTGAATAGTAATTTTTTTGCTGCTATTCATTGCATTACATTGAATTTCAGTGGAATACAAGCATTTAGAGTACAATTCATTACGTAATAAGTTATTTTAACTGAATGCTAGCTATTATATGAGTATTCAATCACTTTTTATTATATTTGAAGAGAATACAAGCAATTTTACTTTGATTTTGTCTATATTAAGCTATTTTAATATAATACTTTGATTACACGACTAATGTTTGATATATCGATGTATTTCCGTCAAAAATAGATATTTGACAAATCTATTAGAGATATTTGATTGCGCTTTAATGTAATACCGACAATTACATCTCTTTGTAATAGCATATCGATGAAGTTTAAGCGAAGGGGCACTTTTAGAGACTAACTTATGATATATCAATATATTTAAATTGAATAGTCACGTTTTTATAGATATTCATTGCATTACGTTGAATTCAAGTAGAATACAAGCATTTAAAGTACGATTTATTACATAATAAGTTATTTTAACTGAATCCTAGCCATTATATGTGTATTCAATCACTTTTTATTATATTTGAAGAGAATACAAGCAATTTGATTTTGATCTTGTCTATATGAAGCTATTTTAACATAATACTCTGAATACAAGACTATTATTTGCTATATCGACGTATTTCAGTTGAAAATAGAAATTTAATGATCTATTCGGGACATTTGATTGCGTTTTAATCTAACACCGGTAATTACACATTTTTTAATAGTATATTAATCAAGGTTAAGTGAATAGACACTTTTAGAGACTGATTTATGATATATCAATATATTTGAATTGAATATCGATGTTTTTGCTAATATTCATTACATTAACGTTGAATTCAGGTGGAGTACAAGTATTTAGAGTACGATTCGTTGCATAACAATTTATTTCAATTGAATACAAGTAATTGTGTAAGTATTCAATTAGTTTTTATTGTATTTGAAGAGACTATATGCAATTTGACTTTGATCTTATCTAAATAAAGGTATTTTAAAATAATACTCTAATTACACGACTAATGTTTACTATATCGATATATTTCAATCGAAAATCGATATTTGACGATATATTAGAGACATTTGATTGCGTTTTAATCTAATACCGGTAATTACACATATTTATAATAGTATATAGATCAAGGTTAAGCGAATAGGCACTTTTAGAGATTGATTTATAATATACCAATATATTTGAAATAAATAGCGATGTTTTTACTAATATTCATTGTGTTAACATTGAATTCAAGTGGAGTACAGGCATTTAGAGTACTATTTAATGCATAATAAGTTATTTTAACTGAATACTAGCAATTGTGTGAGTATTCATTTAGTTTTTTATTATATTTGTAGAGAATATTTGCCATTTGACTTTGATCTTCGCTAAATGAAGATATTTTAACATAATACTCTGAATACACGACTATTATTTGTTATATCGATGTATTTCAGCTTAAAATAAATTTTTGGAGATCTATTAAGAACATTTGATTGTGTTTTTATCTAATACCAGTAATTACACATCTTGTTACCAGTTTCTCGATCTAGGTTAAGCGAATAGGTACTTTTAGAGACTGATTTATGATATATTAATATATTTGAATTAAATACTGACATTTTTATTGATATTCATTGCATTAACGTTGAATTTAAGTGGAGTGCTAGCTTGTAGAGTACGATTCATCTTATAATAAATTATTTTAACTGAATGCAAAAATTATGTGAGTATTCAATTAGTTTTTATTGTATTTAAAAAGAATATATGCAATTTGACTTTAATCTTATCTAAATGAAGGTATTTTAACATAATACTTTGATTACACGATAAATATTTGCTATATCATTGTATTTTAATCGAAAATTGCTATTTGGCAATCTATTACGGACTTTTAATTAACTTTTAATGTAATACCTACAAGTACACATCTTTTTATGAATATATCGATCAATTTTAAGGAATAAGCTCTTTTAGAGGCTAATTTATGACATATCAATGAAGTTGAGTTGAATAGTGATGGTTTTGCAGCTATTCATTGCATTACATTGAATTCAAGTGGAATACAAGACTTTTAGAGTACGATTCATTACATAATAAGTTATTTTAATTGAATACAAGCCATTATGTGAGTATTCAATTACTTTTTATTATATTTGAATAAAATACAAGCAATTTGACTTTAATCTTATCTATATGAAGACATTTTAACATAATACTCTGAATACACGACTATATTTGCTATATCAATGTATTTCAGTTGTAAATAGATATTCTATTAGGGATATTGGATTGCGTTTAATCTAATACTGTCAATTACTAAATTATTTTTAACTAAATGCTTACAATTATATGAGTATTCAATACGCTTAACCGTGATATATTAATATATAATCTTGTATTATAGTTTTTACTCTTGTACATTTGTCCCTAATAGATTGTCAAATATTGATTTTCGATTGTGGTAATATTTGACGATTTATTAGTAACATTTGTTTGCATTTTAATGTAATACCGGTAATTACATATTTTTTTAATGATATATCAATATATTTGAATTGAATAGTGATGTTTTTACTGATATTCATTGTATTACGTTGAATTTAAGTAGAATACAAGCATTTAGAGTACTATTCATTATATAATAAGTTATTTTAACTGAATACAAGCAATTAGGTGAGAATACAATTAGTTTTTATTATATTTGAAGAGAATACACGTAGTTTGACTTTGATCTTATCTATATGAAGGTATTTTAAAACAATACTCTGATTACAAAACTAATGTTTGTTATATTAATGTATCTCAACCAAAAACTGATATTTGACATTCTATTAGAGACATTTGATTGAATTTTAATGTAATACTAACAATTATTATTTTTTATTAGTATAATAATTAATTTTAAGAGAATAGGCTCTTTTAGAGACTGATTTATGACATATGATTGAATTTGAGTTGAATGGTGATGTTTTTGCAGTTATTCGTTGCATTACGTTAAATTCAAGTGAAATATAATCATTTAGAGTACGATTTATTACATAATAAGTTATTTTAACTGAATGCTAGTCATTATATGAGTATTCAATCACTTTTTATTATATTTGAAAAAAATACAAGCATTTTGACTTTGATATTGTCTATATGATGCCATTTTAATAGAATACTTTGATTACACGATTAATATTTTCTATATTGATATATTTCTATTGAAAATAGATATTTTGCAATCTATTAGTGACATTTGATTGTCTTTTAATGTAATACCAGCAATTACACATCTTTTTAATAGTATATAGATTAGCTTTATGCGGAGGGGCATTTCTAGAGACTGATTTATGAAATTTTAATATATTTAAATTGAATAATGATATTTTTACTGATATTCATTGCATTATGTTGAATTCAAGTAGAATACAAACTTTTAGAGTATGATTTAATACATAATCAATTATTTTAACTGAATGCTAGCCATTATATAAGTATTCAATTATTTTTTATTATATTTGAATAGAATACAAGTAATTTAACTTTGATCTTATTTATATGAAGGCATTTTAACTTAATACTCTGAATTTACGACTATTATTTGCTATATTGATGTATTTCAGTTGAAAATAGATATTTTGAGATCTATTAGGGATATTTGATTATGTTTTAATCTAATACCGGCAATTACACACATCTTTTTAATAGTATATCGATCAAGGTTAAGCGAATAGACACTTTTAGAGACTTATTTATGATATACCAGTATATTTGAATTGAATAGTGATATTTTTACTAGTATTCATTGCATTAACGTTAAATTCTGGCGGAGTACGAGCATTTAGAGTGCGAGTCATTGCATAATAAGTTATTTTAACTGAATACAAGTAATTGTGTGGGTATTCAAATAGTTTTTATTGTATTTGATGAAAATATAATTAATTTGATTTTTATCTTGTTTATATGATGGTATTTTAACATAATACTCCAATTACACAACTAGTATTTTTTATATTGATGTAATTCAATCGAAAATCAATATTTGACAATCTATTAGGGACATTTGGTTGAGTTTTAATGTAATACCTACAGTTAGACATATTATTGTCAGTATATCGGTCAGTGTTAAGTGAATAGGTTCTTTTAGAAAGTGATTTATGATATATGAATGAATTTGTGTTGAATAGTGATATTTTTGCAGCTATTCAATGAATTACATTGAATTCAAGTGGAATGCAAGCACTTAGAGTATGATTCATTACGTAACAAGTTATTTTGACTGAATATTAACCATTATATGAGTATTTAATCACTTTTTAATATATTTGAAGAGAATACAAATAATTTGACTTTGATCTTGTCTATATCTTAGTATTTTAACATAATACTCTGAATACAAGACTATTATTTGTTATATCGATGTAGTTCAATTGAAAATAAATATTTGTCGATTTATTAGGAACATTTGATTGAGTTTTAATCTAATACCGGCAATTACACATCTTTTTAATAGTATATCGATCAAGTTTATGTGAATGAGCACTTTTATAGACTAATTAATGATATATCATTATATTTCAATTGAATAGCGACCTGTTTACTAATATTCATTGCACTAACGTTGAATTCACATGGAGTACAAGCATGTAGAGTACGATTTATTATATAATAAATTATTCTAACTGAATACAAGTAATTGTGTGAGAATTCAATTAGTTTTTATTATATTTGAAGAGAATATATATGAAATTCGACTTTGATCTTGTCTATAAGAAGGTATTTTAACATAATACACTGATTATACAACTAACATTTGCTATATTGATGTATTTCAATCGAAAACTGATATTTAGCATTCTATTAGGGACATTTGATTGAGTTTTAATGTCATAGTAATAATTACATATTTTTTATCAATATAATGATCAATTTTAAGAGAATAAGCTCTTTTAAAGAGTTATTTATGACATATGAATGAATTTGAGTTGAATAGTGATATTTTTGCAGCTATTCATTGCAATACATTGAATTCACGTGGAATACAATCATTTAGAGTACGATTTATTACATAATCAGTTATTTTAACTGAATGCTAGCCATTATATGAGTATTCAATCACTTTTTATTATATTTGAAGAGAATACAAGCAATTTGATTTTGATCTTGTTTATATGAAGTTATTTTAACATAATACATTGATTAGACGTATATTTCGACCGAAAATAGATATTTGACAATCTATTAGGGACATTTCTTTCAGTTTTAATGTAATATCTATAATTACAAATATTTTCTACAGTATATCCATCACTTTTAGGAGAATATGCTCTTTTATTTACTAATTTATGAAATATTAATATATTTGAATTGAATAATGATGTTTTTACTGATATTTATTGCATAACGTTGAATTCAAGTAGAATACAAGTATTTAGAGAATGATTCATTACATAATAAGTTATTTCAAATAAAAGTTAGCCATTATATGAGTATTCATTCTCTTTTTATTATATTTGAAGAGAATACAAGTAATTTAACTTTGATCATGTCTATATGAAGGCATTTTAACATAATACTCTGATTACACAACTAACGTTTGCTATATTGATCTATTTCAATCGAAAACTGATATTTGGCGATGTAGGGATATTTTATTGAGTTTTAACGTAATACCTATAATTACATTTTATTTGAAGAGAATATGTGCAATTTGACTTTGATCTTATCTAAATGAAGGTATTTTAACATAATACACTGATTACACAACTAATATTTGCTATATCATTGTATTTTAATCGAAAACCAATATTTGGCAATCTATTACGAACTTTTCAAATAAGTTTTAAAGTAATACGTACAATTACATATCTTTTTATCAGTATATCGATCAATTCTAAGAGAATAGACTCTTTAGAGACTAATTTATGACATATCAATGAATTTGAGTTAAATAGTGATTTTTTTGCAGCTATTCCTTGCATTACATTGAATTCAAGTGGAATACAAGCATTTTGAGTACGATTCATTATGTAATAAGTTATTTTAACTAACTGCTAGCCATTATATGAGTATTCAATCACTTTTTATTATATTTGAAGAGAATACAAGCAATTTTACTTTGATTTTGTCT